>CM044016.1:48902300-49093749 GCA_024085815.1 Flaveria linearis
GCCCCTCAATCATATCATTGACTAACGTAATATATCTCTCTGGAACCTTTCTACCGCGTAGACTTTCTCAAATGAGTTTTCGCGGCACACTATCATAGGCTTTTTTTCAGGTCGACGAAGACCATATGGAGATCTCTCTTCTTTTCTATATATTACTTCAAAAGAAGATGGATCTCCATATGGTTTTCGTCGGCCTAGAAAAAGCCTATGATAGTGTGCCATGAAAACTCATTTAGGAAAGTCTACGTGGTAGAAAGGTTTCAGAGATATATATTACGTTAGTCAAGGATATGTAAAAGTTTATGATTATTTAAATCCAATTTGTCACTGAAAATCCAATTTGTATTTTTTTACTTTGTCTTGCATTTGTACTTGGGGTAACAAGTAATTAACAACCAAACCTTTATTTGTGGATGATGGACAATGGATTAGCACTCACTACTATCGGAGTTGTTTGAGAGGACGAACTCAAAAAGACTGGTGGGAGATCGAGTTGCCTGCTATGGAATATGTTTGTCAAGACACTCATGATAATGATATGTTATTTTAATCAAGGTCAATAATATTATGTGTATGATTACTTATTGCTTAATGTTAGCATGCAATGTGTATGATTACTTATTGCCTAATGTTAGCATGCAACCCTTTGAAAGTAGGAATATTTTAAAAACTCGTGTATTACACTGTTGAATCAAAATATTAAATTAACAGTTACTAGTTAATATTTAAAAATTATAAATATAAATTTTGAGATAACATATGGTTACAATGCGTATTATTATCTAATTTGGATAATAAAACAATAACAATATTTTTTTAAACTTTCATCTTTGAAAAACTTTTATATAAAAAAATTGCTTTTTTAAATACTTCAATTTTTATTACAAAAACAATATTAATTTTTAATGTTCTTTGCATTAGAATTCATATTTCATATAACTTTATTTTTTTAAAACTTACGTTTTTAATAAAAAAGACATGTTTTTTATTTTTTAAAAAATTGTTTTATAATTGAAAATGTTCATTAGCATTTAATGTGATCATTAAATTGTTGATTTGCTTAAATAATGATACGTGGTAAAATATGTGTGAGAAGACGACATTGTGAAACAATTTATTTTTCTTTAATATTAGAGAAGAATAATATAAAAACTATTACACTGATTTAATAAAAATATAGTACAAAGAGATCACAGATTGCAACATCACTTTTTACATAAACAATCAAAGCTTATAGTAACAAGAGCTTATAGTAAAGTTTGAGACATTGTCATCTAGACAACGGATTTTGTTTGCAAGATGGATAAGATGCCTGATATATATTGATCACGCGTTAAGGAGATACATTTTATTGGACAAACGAGGGGCAATAAGAACCTCCAATGGTGTCGCTTTGCTGGTAGTGATTCCCGAGCTTTCACTCATGTCAATGGGTTCATCAGATGGTTTGATTATCTCAAACTGTTGAATCACAGAGGCTAATGAAAAAGACAAAACTTGTAACGCAAAGAAAAGACCAGGACACATTCTTCTACCACTACCAAATGGAAGCAATTCAAAATGATTTCCTTTAACATCAATATCCTTTTGAGTCGTCAAGAATCTTTCCGGCTTAAATTCACAAGGATCTGACCATATATTCGGATCACGATGGATCCTCCAAAGATTAACCAACAACCATGTGCTTTTTGAGATGTTGTAGCCACTCACAACGCAATCATCCATGGACTCATGAGCAACAGAGAGAGGTGCAGCGGGGTATAATCGCAACGTTTCTTTAATAATGGCATCAATGTACACTAACTTCTTCAAATCAGACTCCTCCACCAGTCTGTCTCTCCCAACATGCTTATCAATCTCCTCTTGAGCAGTCTTTAACGTGTTTGGGTTATTAAGCAGCAATGATAAAGCCCATGTTAAAGTCACAGATGTGGTATCAGAGCCAGCACTTATTAATGACTGCACAAAGGATCATAAGATGAACATATCAACAAACAATGATGCAGTAATAATACATGAATTGATCAAAGTGTTCATTAAGTTTACCAGACATGTGGCTTTGATAACTGTATCATGGTCATGACCATAAAAATCCTCTTGATCAGATGCATCTTCAAGAACTGAAGTCAACACATCCATGAAGATTTGATCACCAGCTTCTTGTTGTTGCCTACACACCCTCTCTCTTTTTCTCTCATTTAACCATCCTTCAATAATATTATCCATTTCTTTCCATCCCTTCTTCATTTCTTTCTCATACCCTCCAATGTCGAATCGATCCATAAACGGAACATAATCCGACACCACAAATGCACCCAGCAACTCAATGAACTTCCTTACAACATGTTTTAATCGAACTCCTTCTTCATCGTTGAGCGCGAATCGCTTCCCCGATATTATCCTAGCTATAACATTAAGCACCAAGTTCCCAAACCACTGTTTCATATCAACCTTCACCATCTCCAAACCTTCACTCTCTTTATTCATCTTCCACACGTCATACATATCTTTCATACATGCTCTAACTTCTGCAACTCGAACATGTTCGAGCCTCTCAACTCGCCTTTGAGAGAGAACCTCAAGCGTGATGATCTTGCGCACTTGCCGCCAGTAATCTCCATACGGGGCGAGCCCGAACATGGCGTAGTTATACGCCATGATCTCGACTACTTTCGACTTGGGTCGACTCGCGAGCACCTTGTCGTTGGTGGTGAAGCACTCTTTAGCCACTTCCCCACTACTGACCACCAAAACTTGGTGGACACCAAGCTTGATGGTGAATATAGGGCCATAAGTTTCTGCAATATCACTTAAAACTTTGTATGGTGGTTTAGAGCCACTTAGAAGGTGTACGTGTCCTATTATAGGCCATGCACCCTTTGCTTTAGGGGGTGCTTTGTGGTTCACTTTGTTTAGCTTCTTTTTCCTCAAGATTTGCAGAATGAAAGCTATCAGAAATGCAACACAAATGGATGTTACAGTTGATGGATATAAGAGGTGGAACTCCATGAATACTTGTGATTGAAAAACAGAATTATGTGAGTGATTAGCTATACAATACCGGTTATAATATTCATAGGATTCATCACCATCGTTCAAGTAATATAAATTCGAATAATATTAAATGATTCATGGGTTAGATATCTGTCACGTTCATATCTAATGACAAAATTAGCTGTTTAACTTTTGAAAATTGTTGTATATCCCTAAGATGTTTATTAGTATACTTAAATGTCAAAATCAAGGTTATTGTATATTGAATATGTTCTTTCGTATGTAAATGATTCTTTATGTATATGGGAATGTAAATAAAAATATAAATTACACGGATAGTTCAAATGCACAATTCATGTCACTAGAAAATATTAAGTTTTTCTGTTAAGTGTTTGAAAATAACAAATATACTCGTCTTACGAATAAAAAAAATTAACTACTTAATTAATTAAAAGTGGGAACCAATATAAACCTAAGCCACTAAAAAAGCGGAAACGTAAAACCTTTTTTAACACCACCCCACCACGACCATCAGAAATCGAATCACCGGCACTTGATTATAAATTAGTTCATCATCTTCATCACCATCGATCGGTTCATCATCTTCATCACTGTTATTCGGTTACAGTTGTTACGGATTTAGTATCAAGGATTATAAACATGCAAAACATATAGTGATCAAAGGCATCTTTTGTACTTTCTAAATAACTAGAATTAAACTCCCCGAGTTGCGGAAAGCGTAAAACCGTGTAAAATAACACAAATGTCACACCACCATTAATGATCATCAATACTGAAATTGCGATGTGTTAATACGAAAAAATAAGACCAAAGCGTAAAATATATAAAAATATAACTAAGTCGATTTAATACTCACGCGTTACGACAAACCTGTTAAAGGGGGAAACTAGATGTAAAAACAATTAACCACGCATGCACGTTGTCCTATGTCAACTCACAGAATTTAAAACTAAATGTAAAATTAGTGAATCGCACATGCATGTTTTTGTCACGTTAACTTGCGAAACCTACAATGAACGTAAGACGAAAATATACAAAATATGAAAAGTATAGGACAAAAGTTGAAAATATAAAATTTTATGAGTTTAAATTGCAAAAGATAAAAAAATTTGGGTTTAAAGAAAAAATAATCAAGTTTTGAAAGGTTACGTTGCAAAATATAAAAACCTTGGGGTTAAAAGTGAAAAGTCAAATTTTTCTTAAAAAACCTCATATGCATAATATACAACATCATCATTATGTATAAAAAATTAGTAATTAGTATAATATAAATAAGCACCAATGATGACAATGTTATACATCTATCAGAATTTTTTTATTTGTGAAAAAAAAAAAGAACATAGATTTTAAAATGATATAATAGTTTAAGACTCCGTAAGTCTCCAACTACCAAATCAATCCAAAGCAAGTCTCTATCTAACAGATCACTTACTTCAGTTTTTTTTTTTTCGTTAAACGGCTAACTAAAAGTTTAAGTCCGGTTACCTAGGCGAAGCAATTGACGAAATGTTACCCACCCTCGCAAACACAGACAATGTTGGTGTGTCAATAGTTAAAAGAAAGTTGTCAATAGCAGCAACAGTCTCTGTGGTATGTCAAAATTATGGTTTTGGTCCCCGAATTTGAGAAAAACTCTAAGGATTGTCTCAAATTAGGAACCAAAACCGTAATTTTGTCATAGCACGGGGATTAATTGAATTTTTTACAAATTTTTCTTAGTAATGAGTAGTTAACAACGGAACCAACAAAAATATAAAATCAAAACCTACAAAAGGATACAAAAAATATAGAGTAAGAACATAAATTCCATGATATTAGAGAATATATGAATCGACACATAACCAGTTTTGATGCAAGTCTAATTGTCATTGGAGTAAACAAGAAACCAACAAGATAAAAAATAAAACTTTCGTGAAATAATGGGTTAACTAGAGGTAACGATTGCGATATACTTATTTACAAGTTTGTTGATTTGTGTTATGTTTAATCTATAAATATAGGTTCAAGCTAATAAAATATTAAATTCGGTTTAAAAGGAAACCGAATGAATGAGCTAAATAGGTCAAAAGTGGCATGAAGCCTAATTTTAACTCTAAAACCTCAAAAGCTTGTGAATCGGTCATCCAAGCCAATGCTCAAGCAATTCTAACAGAGTAGTAGAAGTAGCCGAAAAATACAAAAAAAAAATATTAATTTACTTTGTTTCAAAAGTTTCTGAATGATTTAATTAGGCTTGATGGTGAATATAGGGCCATAAGTTTCTGCAATATCACTTAAAACTTTGTATGGTGGTTTAGAGCCACTTAGAAGGTGTACGTGTCCTATTATAGGCCATGCACCCTTTGCTTTAGGGGGTGCTTTGTGGTTCACTTTGTTTAGCTTCTTTTTCCTCAAGATTTGCAGAATGAAAGCTATCAGAAATGCAACACAAATGGATGTTACAGTTGATGGATATAAAAGGTGGAACTCCATGAATACTTGTGATTGAAAAACAGAATTATGTGAGTGATTAGCTATACAATACCGGTTATAATATTCATAGGATTCATCACCATCGTTCAAGTAATATAAATTCGAATAATATTATGTCACACCCCGAGAACCGATTCATACCACGGATGTACACGTGGAAGGGCAATAACTGAAGTTGGAATTTTACCAACGACTATAGTCAAACGGTTATTATAAGAAACATAATTATTGTTACGAAATCCTTAAACTTTTTCACAATACATACTTAAAGTTAAGACAAGTTTTCAATAAAGTCTTTTCCATCGAAAAGATCTACACTTAGATATTTAGGTCCCACGTTTCATCATCGTCTCCCAACACCGTTTGACCTTCCCGAAATCCCTACGCATCATTCCCAATTAAGGTTTCTTACTGACCTGAAAAGCATGAGAAAATACTAGGTCAACAAAAGTTGGTGAGTATTCGGGTTTTCAGTATTTAAAGGAAAAATAGTTTATTTTCCAATTTCATTATGATGACAGAGAAATTAATATATATATATATGTATCATAGACTAGCTAGGTCCTATGATAAATTCGGCTATAAGTCCATAATCAAACCAAGAAATACGTCGTTGCCCCACAACAGTCCAAACATATATACTCCCTCACAATCCTGACCAGAGCGACTGGTCGTGAGAGCGGGCCCTTCTAACCCGATAGATCTACCCATATAAGTCTGTGGCCTCCCCGAGGTTAATGATTATGGGGGGATTTAGGGGTCCAGTAATATGTACGCATATAACTGACCCAACTTATACCATCGATTAATATATATCCGTTTTCTCAATCAATCATCATATATATAAGATAATTCATATCTTTAATCATGCCTTTCCCCCAAAATATTTTAAATAAAACAGTATTTAAAAATGGGGCCGAAGTACTCACCTTGATGAGTTTGATTCCTGAATTTTTGTGTGCCTTGAATAGATCCAATCACGAACCTTAGAGTCACTAGGAAAATGTTTTTAACGTAGGACTTTGAATGTTAACAACTCTCGATGGACACCACGGTTTCTCTTTTTTTTTTTTTCTAGTTCCCGGGTATCCAACCCGCTTCCTTCACGTGGTCGGGTGGCGGTTGACGTGATGGTTGTGACGGTGGGCTGTGGTGGTACGTGGGTTGCGATGGGGGGGGGGGGGTCGGATGGTGGTGTTTTTCGGTGGGGTGAAGGTGGTGGTGGTTGTCGGGTGGTGGAAAAGAAGAAACAAGGAGGAGGGGTGGTGAGTCCGGCGGCCGGATGGTGGCGCAATGCCACTGCCGTCACTTGGCAGTGGCGGCGACGGGGCTGGCCGACGACGGCGGTGGCCGGCGGTGTGGTGGCCGGTGGGGGTGGAGCCGAATGAGAGAGAGAGGAGGAGATGAGAGAGAGAGGAGGAGATGAGAGAGAGGGAAATGGAAAAGTGAGTGGTTTAAGGGTGATAAATGGGTTTTTAAGTTTGCAATAAATTTGCATGCAAGAGTAATTAAAATCTGACATATAATCATTCAAAATCCCACTAACTATATATTTAATTATTATTATTATTATTATTATTTTTAATGCACAATTCCAATGCAAGGCAATCATGAGGTTTGCATGATTCTTTTCCCAAGAAATCATGTCTTACAAGAAAATCCATAATTAAAAATAAGAATAAACTATTAATGCTTTTATTTTATTTAATTGATTATTTAACAAAAATTATTATTATTGTAAAATTTAATTTTTGTTACCTTTTTTTTTTTAAAATAAATTACACTAGATAATTTATCTGATATGGGTTTTTGCATAAAACCTGATCAAATACTGATCATTGACTCTCATGGGTGCAATGTACTGTGCCGAAAATTCCAAATTTAGCAAGACATTTCTTCTTTAAGGAAAATCGATCGAACCCTAACGAGTCAAACTAGTCTACCGACTTAATATAATTATTTATTTATTTATTATATATATATATATATTTAATTTTGATAGATTAAGGTTTGACGTTGACCTGATTTTCTTTTTGTCGAGTTGTTAAAGTCTCCCCCTGTTCAAGAAATTTCGTCCCGAAATTTATGCTGCCAGGTCTTTGATAGGTTGTGCCTTAAAGAGATGGGGATACTTTTGTTGCATCTGATCTTCTCGCTCCCATGTGAATTCAGGTCCTCTCTTCGAGTTCCATCTTACTTTGACTAGTCTAATTTGCTTTCGTCTGAGTTTCTGAATCTTCCGATCCATAATCTCAATTGGTTCTTCGATGAACTGGAGTTTGTCGTCAATGTAAACTTCTCCCGGTGGAATAATTAGTGATTCGTCTGACATGCATTTCTTAAGATTGGATACATGGAACACATTATGAACATTTCCGAGTTCACATGGTAAGTTAAGACGATATGCGACTGGTCCAATGCGTTCGATGATCTTGAACGGTCCAATAAATCGGGGATTGAGTTTTCCTCGTTTACCAAATCTTACTATGCCTTTCCATGGTGATACTTTTAAAAATACTCTATCATCAATTTGAAATTCTAACGGCTTTCTCCGATTATCCGCATAGCTCTTTTGTCTACTTCTCGCCGCTTCTAGTCTTCTTCTGATTTGCCCAATTTTGTCAGTTGTTTCTTGAATAATTTCGGGTCCGGTTAATTGTCTTTCACCAATTTCTGCCCAACAGAGGGGAGAACGACATTTTCTCCCGTATAAAGCCTCAAATGGAGCCGCTTTGATACTGGTGTGGTAGCTATTGTTATATGAAAACTCAACCAATGGCAAGTGGGTGTCCCAATTCCCACCAAAGTCTATTACACATGCTCTCAACAAATCTTCCAATGTCTGGATGGTCCTCTCGCTTTGACCGTCCGTTTGGGGATGGTAGGCGGTACTCATGTCTAAACGAGTGCCCATGGCCTCGTGCAAGGTTTGCCAAAATCTCGAGGTAAATCGACTATCTCTGTCAGAAATAATTGATATGGGTACTCCGTGGCGAGATACCACCTCTTTGATGTACAGATTGGCCAATCTTTGCATGCCATGCGTCTCTTTAATAGGCAAGAAGTGTGCCGATTTTGTTAAACGATCAATTATTACCCAAATTGCATCGTGACCGTTTAATGTTTTGGGTAATTTCATTACAAAGTCCATGGCGATACACTCCCATTTCCATGTTGGGATTGCAGGCTGTTGTAAGAGTCCAGATGGCCTTTGGTGTTCAGCCTTTACTTTGGAGCATGTCATACATTTACTTACGTATGCAGCTATATCACCTTTCATGTTGGGCCACCAATAAAATTCTTTTACATCATGGTACATCTTGTCTGATCCGGGGTGGATTGAGTATCTTGATTTATGTGCTTCGTCAAGAATTATTTGGCGCAAATCCCCGCACTTTGGAATCCATACTCTTTTTGCAAACCTCATCAGGTTATCGGAGTTAGGTGTTAATTCTTTGATCAATCCTTTCAGATTCTCATTCACCAGATTGTCGTCTTTCATTGCTTCCATCTGTGCATCACATATCCGAGTTAAGAGATCAGAGTATATGGTTAACTCTAAAGCTCTTACACGCAAAGGCTTTTCTCTTTCTTTCCTGCTGAGAGCGTCTGCAACCACGTTGGCCTTGCCTGGGTGATATCTAATGTCACAGTCGTAATCATTCAATAACTCGACCCATCGTCGCTGTCTCATGTTCAGCTCTTTTTGGTCGAAAATATGCTGTAAGCTTTTATGATCTGTGTATACTACGCACTTTGTTCCATAGAGGTAGTGTCTCCAGATTTTCAGCGCAAAAATCACTGCCCCTAATTCAAGGTCATGGGTTGTGTAATTCTTTTCATGCGTTTTTAGTTGCCTTGATGCGTAAGCGATGACGTTGTCTCTTTGCATCAACACGCATCCCAGACCTAAACGCGAAGCATCGCAGTATACGACAAATCCGTCGGTTCCATCAGGGAGTGATAGAATCGGTGCACTACACAGTTTTTGCTTTAGCACTTGAAAAGCTTCTTCCTGGTCAGCGCTCCACTCGTATCTTCGATCTTTACGAGTCAGTAGGGTTAGTGGTTGTGCTACCTTTGAAAAATTCTCGATGAATCTACGATAGTAGCCAGCTAACCCTAGGAATTGTCGTACTTCTGTTGGTGACTTGGGTGCTTCCCAATTCTTTATTGCTTCAACCTTTGTAGGGTCCACCTGAATACCTTCCTTGTTTATAATATGCCCAAGAAAGTGAACTTCTCGTAGCCAGAATTCACATTTTGAAAATTTCGCATACAGTTTTTCTTTCTTTAGCATTTCCAAAACAAGTTGTAAATGATGCTCATGATCTTTCCGGGATTTTGAGTAAACTAGGATGTCATCGATAAAAACTATTACAAACTTGTCTAAATACGGCTTACAGACTCTGTTCATGAGGTCCATGAACATTGCCGGAGCATTGGTTAAACCAAACGGCATCACCAGAAACTCATAGTGGCCATATCGTGTTCTGAAGGCTGTTTTTGGAACGTCCTCTTCTGCTATCAACAACTGATGGTAACCGGATCGTAGATCAATCTTGGAGTAGTAACTGGATCCTTGTAACTGGTCGAACGGATCATCTATTCTTGGTAATGGGTATCGATTCTTTATTGTGAGTTTATTCAATTCTCGATAATCGATACACATTCTAAACGACCCATCCTTCTTCTTGACAAATAATACCGGTGCTCCCCACGGAGAAAAGCTTGGTCGGATGAATCCTTTATCTAACAATTCTTGCAATTGTTTTGACAACTCTTGCATCTCTGAGGGCGCTAACCGGTACGGCGATCGGGCAATGGGGGCTGCTCCAGGCACCAACTCTATTCGAAATTCAATCTGTCGCTGCGGAGGTAACCTGTTAAATCCTCAGGAAACACCTCCGGGTACTCCCTCACCACTGGAATATCTTCGATTCTTCGTTCTTCCTTGTTTACGCCAGTGGCCTTTACTAGGAAAGCCTGGTATCCTTTGTTTATATATTCATATGCCCTCATAGCATTAATGACTTTTGAGAAGGGCTTCCCTTTGTCGCCTTGTACTATCAGAATTTTACTGCTGCTCATCGGTAATCGAATAAGTTTCTCGGAGCAAACGATTTCAGCATGGTTTCGAGAAAGCCAGTCCATTCCTACCACTACATCAAAGCTTCCCAATGTGACAGGTAGCAAATCGATGCTAAATGTGTGGTCGTTAAGTTGAATGGTACAGTTCTTGATCACATAATCAGATTCTATTTTCTTCCCATTGGCTAATTCGATTATATATTTCTTATCTAACCTGTAAGGCTTTCTTCCTAGTAATGGTTCAAATTCTTTTGACACAAAACTTAAATCAACACCGGTGTCAAATAGTACAGATGCATAATGGTTATTAATGAGGAACATACCATTAACAACTGACGGCTCCTGACGTGCCTCCTTTACATTCATCTCAAATGCTCGTCCCCTTGCCTTGGTTTCGCCTAGATTAGGACAATCTCTCTTGAAATGTCCTGTATGCCCACATCCAAAACAAACCGGACTGTTCTTTTGTGTCTTCTCGATGGGTTTGGTTCTGCAATTCTGACTTAGATGACCAAACTTCTTGCAGCGCGAGCAAATTCGACATTCACCATTATGTGAGTACCCACACTTGTTACATCTTCCTGGTGGTCCTCGCTTTCCATTGGAGTCGCTTGAAGTAGCAGTATACGCCCTCCCAGGTCCTGGCTTAAAGCTCTTTTTGTTGTTCCTCCAATCATTGGGATTTCCATTCCATTTCCTCTTACCGTCCGATATCCTCCTTTCCAATTCCACAATTCTCTTTTCCACTTCTCCCGCCTTTTTACCCAACGTTCCACTACGTACTGCATCATCGGTTAGAGTATGAGCAATGGTTACGGCACTTTGTATGGTAGTAGGGTTGGATGCTGTAACACTGCTTCGGATTTGTGGCGTTAATCCCCAAATATATCTTTCAATCCGGACGTACTCTGGCGTTACCATTCGAGGTACCAATCTAGCAAGATCGTTGAACCTAGACGTGTAGGTTCGTATGTCAGCACCCTCCATTGTGTGATTCCAGAATTCCGTCTCGATTTTCTGCAGTTTATTTCGCGGGCAGTACTCACGAAGTAGCATCTCCTTTAACTGTTCCCAGGAGAGTTCATAAGCATTTGCGTCTCCCAAAATTTGTCGTTGAGAATTCCACCAGGATAGCGCCGCATCTTGAAACGAACAAGTTGCATACTTCACTTTTTGATTGTTCGCACAGTTACTTATAGCTATGACCGTTTCCATCCTTTCAATCCACCGAATAATGTCCAGCGGTCCTTCTGCGCCGGTAAAAACTCTTGGGTTGCACCCTTGGAATGTCTTATATGAACACCCCGCTATCTGACCATTCATCAAATTTCCAGGATGCCCATCCGATCCAGAACCATTATTACCCCCTATTCCAACACCACTGCCAGATCCGATGTTTGATCCATTTCCCGTTCCGTTCCCAAGGCCATTGCCCGTATTCTCTTGCCTCCTCCCTTGACTAGCCACTAGGTTTGCATCGTGTTGTTCTAAGGCTGACTTAACATGCTGAGCTATTAGTTGTGCTAATTCTTCCGCGGTAGTTGGTAAATTGACGTTTCCACTCGAGGGTGTGCCTCGGGTTACGGGTGGCATGGTTCAATTCTGTTTTGAAGGTAAGGAAGAAGGTGTTTAGATTACGGATGTTTGCTGTTATAATGACTTACCTTATATAAAAATATCCATATAATAATCAAGTATTAATCACAGCCAACATAAATCATAAGGATAAAACTTTTTAAATCTCATAGGCGTCTAATTACACATACATAAATATCAAAACACCCAACAGTTAGTTATCAAAAGATCATAAGTTAGAGTCTACATGCATCATCGAGTCATAACTCGGTCAAAAGAAAGAGTCCAAGCTCTCCGGCTTATATCAATAACTATCCTAATACAAGCCTCCAGCACCAACATGCGTAAGGCATGAAATCATCATCAGACATAATGCAGCCATAGCCAAAGCGGTCTCTGTCTGCTCTCCCATCACCATCACGTACTGTTGTACCGTCACCAATGCTGATTCGGCCACATCTGCTCTCTGTTCCGCCTGGGTCAGTCGATCCCTAGTCTCTACGAGACTACTCTCCAAATCCGCTATACGGAAGTGCATCTGGCTCAGAGCACTTTCATCCAGTAGTCTCTCCTCTTCAATCGTCATCAATCTCCCATCCAAAGCTTGGCTCACCTCATCCCGGATACTCATCTTCTTTCTGACAGTTAGCAATTCCTTCTCGAGTCGAGCACATTGTGCTACCAGAGTGATCATCATATGTTCGACGGGCCCGTTCTCCATAGTAGTTCCACGTGGTGCGGAAGTCGACTCTCCCACCTCAAAGGTGGAAGGAATCCCATCTCTTGATGCCCATCCTCTCATAGTTTCCATGATCCGTCCCCACTGTTCATCTAGCAGTCTGGCCCGTTTGGGCATAGATGTACTCTTCATACCGGCACTATCATTCACCTTTCTCGTCTCCCTGCGTTTCTTTCGTTCATACACCAACCTGATCCTTGGTGGTGCATCATCATCCATCGTCTTTCTCTTCTCTCTGCGCTCCCTCCGCTCATACACCATCCTGATCTTTGGCGGGCACTGTGCGAGAGGAATAGGGGCTGCTGGGGTCACATCTGTGGGGGTCTCACCTTCCGGGGCCATGCCTTCTGGCTCCTCGGTAATGGGCTCAAGGGTGACTACAGGTGGTGTGGGGTCCTCATCGTCAGACTCAGATATCCAACCGTTCCCTGAGTTCCCCATGCCTGGTTGCATCCCGGTGGCAAAATGTGGTCGGATGCGCTGGTACCAGGACTTAGGTGGTCCTTGTTGAGGAGAATCCTCGGTGTCACTGCTGATGTCCAAAATGTCGTTTCCATCGATCTGACCGGCCATCTACATAAAATTTAAGTATATATATGTGCTATTAATCTACTCATAATACTAACGTCTCAAATCAGTTAATCTTAAGTAATTCTAAGTAGCATCCTCTAATCGTGTTTGGGAATGACGGGATTGTTTCGGGGACCCATTATTTTCGGTTATAGTCTAGTTTTTTTTTTTTTTCTTTTTGAGAAATTTTCTAGTTTCCCTATAACCATTGGCTCTGATACCAACTTCTGTCACACCCCGAGAACCGATTCATACCACGGATGTATACGTGGAAGGGCAATAACTGAAGTTGGAATTTTACCAACGACTATAGTCAAACGGTTATTATAAGAAACATAATTATTGTTACGAAATCCTTAAACTTTTTCACAATACATACTTAAAGTTAAGACAAGTTTCCAATAAAGTCTTTTCCATCGAAAAGATCTACACTTAGATATTTAGGTCCCACGTTTCATCATCGTCTCCCAACACCGTTTGACCTTCCCGAAATCCCTACGCATCATTCCCAATTAAGGTTTCTTACTGACCTGAAAAGCATGAGAAAATACTAGGTCAACAAAAGTTGGTGAGTATTCGGGTTTTCAGTATTTAAAGGAAAAATAGTTTATTTTCCAATTTCATTATGATGACAGAGAAATTAATATATATATATGTATCATAGACTAGCTAGGTCCTATGATAAATTCGGCTATAAGTCCATAATCAAACCAAGAAACACGTCGTTGCCCCACAACAGTCCAAACATATATACTCCCTCACAATCCTGACCAGAGCGACTGGTCGTGAGAGCGGGTCCTTCTAACCCGATAGATCTACCCATATAAGTCTGTGGCCTCCCCGAGGTTAATGATTATGGGGGGATTTAGGGGTCCAGTAATATGTACGCATATAACTGACCCAACTTATACCATCGATTAATATATATCCGTTTTCTCAATCAATCATCATATATATAAGATAATTCATATCTTTAATCATGTCTTTCCCCCAAAATATTTTAAATAAAACAGTATTTATAAATGGGGCCGAAGTACTCACCTTGATGAGTTCGATTCCTGAATTTTGTGTGCCTTGAATAGATCCAATCACGACCCTTAGAGTCACTAGGAAAATGTTTTTAACGTAGGACTTTGAATGTTAACAACTCTCGATGGACACCACGGTTTCTCTTTTTTTTTTTCTAGTTCCCGGGTATCCAACCCGCTTCCTTCACGTGGTCGGGTGGCGGTTGACGTGATGGTTGTGACGGTGGGCTGTGGTGGTACGTGGGTTGCGATGGGGGGGGGGGTCGGATGGTGGTGTTTTTCGGTGGGGTGAAGGTGGTGGTGGTTGTCGGGTGGTGGAAAAGAAGAAACAAGGAGGAGGGGTGGTGAGTCCGGCGGCCGGAGGGTGGCGCAATGCCACTGCCGTCACTTGGCAGTGGCGGCGACGGGGCTGGCCGACGACGGCGGTGGCCGGCGGTGTGGTGGCCGGTGGGGGTGGAGCCGAATGAGAGAGAGAGGAGGAGATGAGAGAGAGAGGGAAATGGAAAAGTGAGTGGTTTAAGGGTGATAAATGGGTTTTTAAGTTTGCAATAAATTTGCATGCAAGAGTAATTAAAATCTGACATATAATCATTCAAAATCCCACTAACTATATATTTAATTATTATTATTATTTTTTTTTTAATGCACAATTCCAATGCAAGGCAATCATGAGGTTTGCATGATTCTTTTCCCAAGAAATCATGTCTTACAAGAAAATCCATAATTAAAAATAAGAATAAACTATTAATGCTTTTATTTTATTTAATTGATTATTTAACAAAAATTATTATTATTGTAAAAATTATTTTTTGTTACCTTTTTTTTTAAAATAAATTACACTAGATAATTTATCTGATATGGGTTTTTGCATAAAACCTGATCAAATACTGATCATTGACTCTCATGGGTGCAATGTACTGTGCTGAAAATTCCAAATTTAGCAAGACATTTCTTCTTTAAGGAAAATCGATCGAACCCTAACGAGTCAAACTAGTCTACCGACTTAATATAATTATTATTTATTTATTATATATATATATATATATATATATATATATATATATTTAATTTTGATAGATTAAGGTTTGACGTTGACCTGATTTTCTTTTTGTCGAGTTGTTAAATATTAAATGATTCATGGGTTAGATATCTGTCACGTTCATATCTAATGACAAAATTAGCTGTTTAACTTTTGAAAATTGTTGTATATCCCTAAGATGTTTATTAGTATACTTAAATGTCAAAATCAAGGTTATTGTATATTGAATATGTTCTTGCGTATGTAAATGATTCTTTATGTATATGGGAATGTAAATAAAAATATAAATTACACGGATAGTTCAAATGCACAATTCATGTCATTAGAAAATATTAAGTTTTTCTATTAAGTGTTTGAAAATAACAAATATACTCGTCTTACGAATAAAAAAAAATTAACTACTTAATTAATTAAAAGTGGGAACCAATATAAACCTAAGCCACTAAAAAAGCGGAAACGTAAAACCTTTTTTAACACCACCCCACCACGACCATCAGAAATCGAATCACCGGCACTTGATTATAAATTAGTTCATCATCTTCATCGCCATCGATCGGTTCATCA
This sequence comes from Flaveria linearis, assembly GCA_024085815.1. Lineage (NCBI taxonomy): Eukaryota > Viridiplantae > Streptophyta > Magnoliopsida > Asterales > Asteraceae > Flaveria > Flaveria linearis. The sequence goes on from CM044016.1 coordinate 48,918,394, forward strand.
TCTTCATCACTGTTATTCGGTTACAGTTGTTACGGATTTAGTATCAAGGATTATAAACATGCAAAACATATAGTGATCAAAGGCATCTTTTGTACTTTCTAAATAACTAGAATTAAACTCCCCGAGTTGCGGAAAGCGTAAAACCGTGTAAAATAACACAAATGTCACACCACCATTAATGATCATCAATACTGAAATTGCGATGTGTTAATACGAAAAAATAAGACCAAAGCGTAAAATATATAAAAATATAACTAAGTCGATTTAATACTCACGCGTTACGACAAACCTGTTAAAGGGGGAAACTAGATGTAAAAACAATTAACCACGCATGCACGTTGTCCTATGTCAACTCACAGAATTTAAAACTAAATGTAAAATTAGTGAATCGCACATGCATGTTTTTGTCATGTTAACTTGCGAAACCTACAATGAACGTAAGACGAAAATATACAAAATATGAAAAGTATAGGACAAAAGTTGAAAATATAAAATTTTATGAGTTTAAATTGCAAAAGATAAAAAAATTTGGGTTTAAAGAAAAAATAATCAAGTTTTGAAAGGTTACGTTGCAAAATATAAAACCTTGGGGTTAAAAGTGAAAAGTCAAATTTTTCTTGAAAAACCTCATATGCATAATATACAACATCATTATGTATAAAAAATTAGTAATTAGTATAATATAAATAAACACCAATGATGACAATGTTATACATCTATCAGAATTTTTTTATTTGTGAAAAAACAAAAAGAACATAGATTTTAAAATGATATAATAGTTTAAGACTCCGTAAGTCTCCAACTACCAAATCAATCCAAAGCAAGTCTCTATCTAACAGATCACTAACTTCATTTTTTTTTTTTTCGTTAAACGGCTAACTAAAAGTTTAAGTCCGGTTACCTAGGCGAAGCAATTGACGAAATGTTACCCACTCTCGCAAACACAGACAATGTTGGTGTGTCAGTAGTTAAAAGAAAGTTGTCAATAGCAGCAACAGTCTCTGTGGTATGTCAAAATTATGGTTTTGGTCCCCGAATTTAAGAAAAACTCTAAGGATTGTCTCAAATTAGGAACCAAAACCGTAATTTTGTCATAGCAGTATAGCACGGGGATTAATTGAATTTTTTACAAATTTTTCTTAGTAATGAGTAGTTAACAACGGAACCAACAAAAATATAAAATCAAAACCTACAAAAGGATACAAAAAATATAGAGTAAGAACATAAATTCCATGATATCAGAGAATATATGAATCGACACATAACCAGTTTTGATGCAAGTCTAATTGTCATTGGAGTAAACAAGAAACCAACAAGATAAAAAATAAAACTTTCGTGAAATAATGGGTTAACTAGAGGTAACGATTGCGATATACTTATTTACAAGTTGGTTGATTTGTGTTATGTTTAATCTATAAATATAGGTTCAAGCTAATAAAATATTAAATTCGGTTTAAAAGGAAACCGAATGAATGAGCTAAATAGGTCAAAAGTGGCATGAAGCCTAATTTTAACTCTAAAACCTCAAAAGCTTTTGAATCGGTCATCCAAGCCAATGCTCAAGCAATTCTAACAGAGTAGTAGAAGTAGCCGAAAAACAAAAAAAAATATTAATTTACTTTGTTTCAAAAGTTTCTGAATAATTTAATGCTAATAATCTAAACCTAGTATTTTCATTATCACCATTGATAATCAAAATGCGAATAATTATAATTTAATTATCAAACGAGTAATGTAATTCTAGCCTTAATTTCACTTAACTATCATTTTTTTCTGATAAATTAAAGAATGTAAACAAGGGGAAAGCACACATCAAATGAATAATCAATGAGCATTTAGCATGATGTTTTGGGCCAGATTTAATAATAGGCCCCCAAAATATATATTGCAGAGGCAGTGGCATACTGACATCTCAGCCTAGTTACGAGAATAAAACTAGAAAAACAGATTTTATCGTGTTTAATAGCTTAAATATGTGCGATTAATATAAGGATTAAATATAAAAACATTTTGTTTAACTACTTTTATCCCATGGTATAATTTTTTTATGTGTTACAGTCAAGGAAGTTGAAATGATAAAGTCTAGCCACCTTTTAATTATTTTTATTTTTTTTACATAATGTACTTTTTATTAAATAGGTTTAATCGTGTTATAAAAAAGTCATAAATTACCAGCCAGTCTAGACCTACAAATCAATATATCATGGAAAATGAAAATGTAAAGCGGGCTCGATAATGCTCGAGGGAATGAGGGATGCGTGCAACTATTTCGAGAGAAATGTGACTCAGATTGATGGACAATATTTAATCAGGGTCGTTCCTGATATTGTGCATCAGTGCGTGTAGTAAAAGTGGGCCCTCAAAAAATAAGGTTCAATAAATTTGAAAAGTTTAGTACGAGGGTAATTATTCTTCCATTTTTCTATTTTTACGTTTTGATTAGTCGATAGTTGTTTAGGATGTATTTTTAATATCATGTAACAACAACAAATAAAAGTTTTTATTTTTACAAAACCATCTAGTTATATGGAGATTAAAATAGGCTTAATCAAGCAAACAACGTAGTGGAAAGTCAAAAAAGAATATTATTTGCTAACATTTTAGGCTTGCATAGCGACTCCTTGAGGCTTTAACTCGGCAATCAGCTTTAATCAATACAAGTCATACACAATTTATGGTTGATTAATGAGCAATCATCTTACGATTTATTTTTGTCGTAATCTAGGATACAAAATAAGTAAAAGTAGTGTTAAGCCCCTCGCGTTGCAGCGGGGGCGTAAAAACATGACAAATAGTACAAATGATACACCACCGTTAGTGTCCACCGACATAAAAAAAACTTATATTAAAAAAAACGTAAAAAAATAAAACTGAAACGAAAAAGTCTAGCTTTTCCCCGCGCTACGCGGAGGGAATTTTGTCGCTTTACTTCGTACGATGTATCGTTAGTGTGTTCATTATCGTCATGGCTTGTCGAAAACCCTACAATTAAATACCGAAATCTTTAAGTCGCGCTGGTAACATTAAACCACACCAAAAATATAAAAACCACACAAAATACAACTAAAACCCAAAACCTCCCAAAAAATACAAAACCAACCACCCAAAAAGATTACCAAAACTGCCCAAAAAGATAAGTACACCCAAAAAGATAAATACAATCAAATATGCACAATGTACAACTCAATATGCATAACAAAGTTGGTAATTAATAATATTTAAATTATCATCGGCTAATTAAGTACAATTATTTACCTCTTGAATCCAACCATCACTCTAGTACTTTATTGCTGTTATCACTCAGACTTTAACCCGATGTAGATTGAGAAACAGAAAAACTATAACATAACATAACATAATATAACATACCCAGTAAGTCCCACTTAAGAGCAGGGTCTGGGAGGGGTAGGTGGTGGCGAGTCTTTCTCTGTGTAGTGAGATAGAGAGACTGCTTCCGAAGAGACCCCCGACTCGGTAACGAAAACCAATAATAGTCGCAATCACAAACATAAAGTAAGTCAGACAACACACAGGTATAAGTCACTTAAATACATAGAAGATCAAATAAGCAGATAGAATCACGTATAAGGGCATAAATAGGAAGATAGGTGGGCCGCAACAGATCTACGTCTATCCTTCCTGCCCAAAATCTACGTCTACCCTTCCTACCCACCGGTCCCGCTAGAAGTCCTTAATTTTAAAAAGGGTGAAATTTGACTTATGTCAATAAACACGTGGTTTTGACTTTGAGTGTAAATGTAGTCCACATGAAGAACTTTTCTTTTCAACTTATGGACCCAACACGAAGTGGATTACAAGTAAACAAATTGCAAATTGGGTCATCAGATGGGTCTTTCCAATCATCATATGTAGCCCAACACGTAAATGGATCACAATCAAACTTAGAGTTAAAATCGTAAAATATTTGAGCCCCTCCTTGGGCTTCGTCCCAGTTACAAAAATATCACTATGACACAATCACCATAAAATTGGTTTACTTATCTAAATATAAGTTCGGTTTCATGATATCATTAATCTTAAACGAATCACTTATATTTAAAAGCATACAAAATATAAATAATATCACCACCAAATATGTATCTCACTAGAAAGTTAATTTTGTACTTAAATTTTCTTATAACGAAGCGTTACTAAACAATAATTAAGGGAAAATAAAAAAAAACTCTCAAGTATATGCTTTTGGTATATGATTTGAGTAAACGTGTATATGATTTTATGTAATCAAACCGAGTATCACCTTATCCCCTACTCGTCTAATATCCATAAAGAAAATTCAGAACTAATCGCATCATTAATCATTTAATAATCATAAATCTAAATCGCCCGACCCAATATACATCTTGAATATTTTAGATTTCAAGTATTCCCATCGATTTCTGTTATCTTTCTCTGGCCCATATTAATCGCAAGCATAATGTTTTGAACACTAATGTTGTTAGAATATTCCAAGTCAACGGAAAAGAAGCTACATGTAGTGGCGTACGAGAAAAATTATTTACCGGGGGAAAAATGAAACGATTGCACTTGTGATTTTCACATATATAACATTAAAAGAAAAATTACTGCAGGCGGCTGCCCCGTCCTTTATACATATGTCCGCCACTGACCACATGTTTACCATTAACATCCACCTAAACTTTCATTACCATATATTAAGATGAAAACCACATCAATTCCTTCTCACGATATTAAAATATCGACACTACATTACCCTAAACATAAATTTACCATGGGCCCACTCATAACATCAAGTTAAAACCATACAAACCAATCAGAAACCGCCACCTCACCTCTCCGACCCACAAACTACTAATAAACTTTCCTGTACCGCACCACCTCCGGCGACTTCTCGGACACCCTCCACACCTTCACCGATCTATCCAAACTACCACTGTACACCACCCACCCACCACCGTCTCCACCGGATCTCCGCCCCTCCGCCACCTCCGCCACCGCCACACACTTCACCGGACCCAAATGTCCGGCCAACACCGCCAACCACCGGTGATCACCGCCCTCCCTGCGCCACACACACACCGTCTTATCCGCCGACCCACTAACCACCACATCTCCGGCAACGGCGATGCACAACACCGCCATCTTATGCCCCTTGAGAACCCCACGTGTGACAACTCCTTCTCCCTCTTCCAAAAGTTCACAACGCCGTCCGACGAGCCGCCGTACACCACCGTGCCGCCACCCGACGCCGCCAACGCCGTCACCGCATGTTCTTGATCGAGTAGTGTCTGGAGGTACTTGTGGTTGATGTTCTTGCCTTGGTGTTCTCGCTTCCAGACCTTCACGGTCCCCTCCGCCGATCCGCTGAAGACCAGACCGGCGGAGGTGGACACGATGGAGTTGACGGCGTCGTTGTGCGCCGTCACTGACTCCAGGCATTTTGAGGTTGATATTTTCCACACCTTGAATGTTCGGTCCCATGATCCCGAGTATAGTAGACCTTGTTCCTCGTCGATGCTGAGGCAGGATATGGCGTCGCAGTGCTTGAGCCATAGCGCGGTATGGTGGCGCTTCACCTTCATATTGTATATTGTTAATGTCAGCAACAAACATACAAAATATAATCTCACTTATAACAGAACTATTAAAAACGTCAATATAATCTCACTGACAACAGAACTATTAAAAACGTCAAGAAAAATATTATTAGTTTCTAACAAGGTCCTAATAGTGTTTGGGTATTTTTTTTTCTCCACAGGTAATATTACCACGAATGCCTAAATTTTATGAAAAAAATAAAAATTGTTTTGAACTAGATGACATGTTTTTTAAAAAACAGATCATCTAGATTAAAAACAATATGTATAAATTGCAAATTGTTTTGAATCCAGGTTATCTGTTATTGTCAATAATATATCACCTAGATTCAAAACTAGCAACATCATACCACCTTGATTCGAACAACTTCTAATTTATGTCTAGAAACCATGTATGTATGATAATATTATCTCTGGTTCAACAAAAAGTTCGTCTAGGGTGTGATCGGTGTAAACTTTGTCTCTATCACAACGGATGAGAAGTTGTTATTACTAGTAGAGACTATTAATACTTAAATGTAATAGAATTACCAAATGTATATGTTTGTAATCAATACCTCAACGTAATTCTTCGAGTTCATCGAATTCTTCATGATGTCGAATAACGTTGGAAAAGTATCGATCCGCCTATGAATCTTCGGGTCCTTCGGGTTTGATCTCCAAACCCTAATTTTCCCGTCTTGATGTCCGGTGAAAATCTTGTCACCGGATATTATAACCGCCTTCACCAAACCACTATTAGACTTAAAAGTACTTAACAGCTTCATGTTCTTCCACACATGTATGTTCTTGCTGTCCGATCCCGTGTAGAGGAGGCCTCCGCTGGCGGCGAGCGAGTAAATGTGACCCTCCTCTCGAACAAGCGAGCCGATGAGACCAACATCAGGGCTGGTGGTTGAGCCTAGAGATGGTTGGTGCACACACGTCTGGTTCCATGGTGACATGGGTGAACCATCATCACTCGTATGGCTCGAGTCGTAGCCGTGGTCGTAGTTAGTGACCGCGGTTGCCTGAAAATTAAGTTGATCGGCACGCGTCATATTGTTGTAAAGTTTATCTTCAAATTGTGTCAATTTATTAGAATTATGGGATTATACATTCAATTCATAAGGAATTAAAATGTAGATCGATAACTTGATTTTATGAATGTTGGAGTTAAAAGATTGATAGATGAAACAGAAGAAATAATATTGGAGAATGTTGAAAAGAAGTTTGAAGAATATATTTATATGTGAGGTTTAGTGAATTGTTATGGTGGTAGAGAAAGTGAGAGGTGATTGTAAGGGAAAAGGTATAAATAGAGGAATGGGGTTAAGAGGATGATGACATGTGTGAAGGTGATGGGATGAAAAACATTATTGCTGCTTGAAGAATGATTTTTGGTGGGTTACTTTTGTCTCACTTATTATGTAATAAAGAGTTAGTTAAGTGGTTTGGAAAAATAATAGTTTTTGACTATAACTTTTAAGCAACAAGTTCAGGATATGTAGTTGTTAATGAGATCTGTAGTTGTTGTCTTGTTGACATGTAAAATGTTTGAGGTTTGATACTAACTTTCTTTTAAAACTTGTTTATTTATGTTAAATAGCTATTGTATCCTTTTGGTCTTAATGTTAAATTGCGTTAACTATGCATCCCAGTCTCAACCCTCGTCTCGATCTCTATCTTCTTTTTCGAACTTATGCAACTTCTCTGGTGAAACTTCACGTTATATTTGTGAAACACAACACATTCCCAACCATCTCTAATCCCTGCCCGCTTTTCAAACCTTTTTTTCATCTTTCAACCATTTGGTATTATGGATGAATTTTTGTTGTTGGTGTTAAATTATCAGTAGACTTACTTATAATTGTTAGTCTATCTGTAAATTTAACTTTTCTTGCAGTGTAAAAAAATTTACTGGTTTCAATATATATTTTCACCACCAATTTTTTTTCTTCAAACGAACATACATTTATTATCTTTACTGTTTGAAATCAATAGTACTATAGTAGGATATTTATTAAAGTTTTTCCAACACATTTTGATTTGAGATGTCACCAAACCTATATAATTTATACATCTTGGTTATCTCTAACCAAACTCATAATTCTTTTTAACTATTATAAATCGATACTACTTTCTAAAAATAATATAACATAAACAAAATCGTTATTATATCTACACGAAGTTTTTGTACAAGTGTGATTTTTAATGATACTTGAAGAATGAGTGGATGGAATCAATAAACAAAAATCTTCTTGGTTATATATTTGGGGAAACCTAACCTAAAATAGAAGAACGATCTTGTAAAGTCCTCTCCGACAATATAGTGAGTCGTCCGAAGGAAGTATACTCTAGAATTAAGAGATAAAACATTTGTTGAAACATATTAGATACGGTTATCTTGTGTTTTTTTCGTATAGAAGTTACTGAGCGAGGTGGAGGTACAATCCATCCCGTCACTTATTCTTTACCATCCATCTTAAGGATGAACTTTAAAATTACGAAGAGCAGCCTTTACAGCGCAGCGTAAATCTTAAATCTTTTATAATACATGTGAACTCTTATAATATAGACACAAACCTTTGAATATGAGTGAAATTTAAGGGGATAGTGATTAGATAGAATTTTTTAAAAAACATAAGAAGACATTATTTGAGAATTTGTTAAGATAAAAATTCGTCAAATCGAAAACTTCAATACAAGGGTGGAGAGCTCTGATTGGTTGAGAAACAATAGTACAAAACATAAACAAAAAGAGACTCATAAAGCAAACCCGCTAACCGCACGTTGCACCAACTTTGGTCTTTTGACCCGTTAAAACCCGACACGTAATAAACCGTCCTATGATTAAATTGATTACGACCGCTTCATCGTCACCACGTGGCCGGTTCACCTGCTTTGCTTCAATACTTCAATCTTTTCAGTGGCCCCCACCACCACCATCTTCATCGATTCTTTTGGTATCCCCCTCCTCCAACTACTCATGTTTTGCCACGTATATGCTACCCTTTTTTCTACGTCAACCATCAGGGCTGCTGGTGGCCACCTCGATTAGTGATAGAAAAGGTCACCGGGATGCTGAGGGGGGAGGTTTACACCCCCGAAAGGCTTTCCCACACGGTTCGGGGCCCCCAACTCTGTTGGTACCAGTTAGTCACAAAAGGCAGGGGGGGACTCGTGGGGTGGACAAGGTAAAGGGCTTGAGAAGTCTTTCACGTCAATGAGTACTAGCTCAAAAAAGTAAGCACCTATAACAAAGTAAATATCATGGGTTGGAAGGTGCAAAATGCTCCAAATGGGTCATCCACAGTGAACCTTTGGGTGGTGAGTTTCCATTGGAATAGTAAGCGAGCCGGGTCACCAGCGCTGTCTGTGTTCGCGGGCGCGGATGGCCTTTCGTCAATGGGTTTACCCGGGTGGCCGGAGTTAAAAATTATTCGTTAGCCGTTCAAAAAAAATGATATGATAAAAATCTAACTCATGAGTTATAAACTTATAATCAAGTGTATAATTCTATGTAGTCGATTGTTTGTATAGGTATTTTTATGTACCAGATAAATTTAATACAAAAAGTAGCAAACGTAGTTGAGTTTTCTTTTAAAATTATGTTGTTGAAAAACTATACTTTTGTCAACTCCATGAACAAAATGTTTTAAAAATCCATAATCTTATATGAAATCTCCTAGGGTCTTGGACCAGTATGTTCAAAGATAGATCAATCTGATTTCGAGTTATTAATTACTCTGGTCTTCGCCTCTAAATCCAACTCCGTCAATTTTAGATTAATCTAGTTTAGGTTGGGGTCTGTCGGGTTTAATTCTTAGCTAGCGCACGCTCATAGTTCTTTCACTCATAAACGATTAAACTTTCTTTCACTTATAAACTCGAAGTTGGTACTGATGATCTTCATTACTTATCACCATGGGTGAAGCTTTGTATGGGCTGGGATCCTCCTCCCCCCCCTCCTTTTCTCCTCAGTAGTATTAATTTTCGATCAAATTGTGTAAAATTTTTACCCCCCCCCTCTTTTTTTCATAGTTCTTTCACTCATAAAATATTAAACTTTCTTTCACTTATAAACTCGAAGTTGGTACTGATGATCTCCATTACTTATCACCATGGGCGAAGCTTTGTATGGGCTGGGAGGGCCCCCCCTCCTTTTTTTTTCTCGTCAGTAGTGTTAATTTTTTTTCAGATTGTGTTAAAATTTTAATATATATAAAGTCTCCCCCCTCTTAAAATAGTTTACTTCCGTCCCGCTTTCCCTATGATGTGGTTTAAACTGCGCTACTGCTTATCACATCATACATGCATTATAACATGCTCAAATATTTATAATATTCCCAAACATTTTAATTGTAGACTGTTTTCATGATATTGTAGCATATATTTAAATATATTTTGGCCTATAACTTAACCTAAATGTTATCAATTTTAAAGTATGCAAGCATTTAGTCTAGCAAACAACAAAATATACTTGAGGTGCGTTATCAATTATTTGGTAGTCGTAGATTCGAGTAATCATTAGTTCAAACTCTTTTTTTTATGTTGTAATGTTTTATTATTACTTTTTGTACAACATTTTCAAACTAAACAAATTTTATCATTGAAAACGACACAAACATTTTAAAAATAATAAAAAATAGGATTAAAAAACAAAGTGAAAAACATATTAGCATTCTACAATATAACATTTACTAACAAGATCTACAATGATGTACAACACATATTGATTATGGTACAAGTTTTAAAGCATAACATGTCTACAACACTTAAGTTGTCATATAATGGTTCAGTTTTCAAGTTTTTTCATACACTGGCCTTTCAATCAGTAACGGAACTTGAATATTTTTATAAAAAGGACGGGAGCGAAATTAATTTTTTTAAGTGGGGCAAACTTGTTATATATAAAACCGGACGATTCCATTTGAAATCCAGTTTGGTGAAGTGGTATATGGGACGCATACAACCCTTGGCATTTGGGTTCGACCCAACACAGGCTCCTGAAGTCAAATGGCCGATTCATATTGTTAAACTTTTTTCACATCTTTCTATTTCTCTATTTTCTTTTTCTATTCCTGTTTTTGTTTGCTGTTTATATGCCACATACTCTTTTATTTGTATTTCTTCATAATCTTAATGATTATTCCTACAAATATTCTATTTCACTCTTTTACATGATACTAAAGTATGTTTGTAAAATAATTCGTAATCATTTGTTTTCAAAATAGCTTTCACTTGTGTTTGTCAACGCTTATTTGCACAACATAACATTCCTTTTAAATTCCAAATATACCCATTTCATGTTTTTTTTCTAATCTACGTTTTTATGTAAATGTTATACAAATCAACCTACTGTGGATCAACCAACCTTCTAAAAAATTTAAAACTCAAGAATAACCACTTTGGATCAATACATGATCTTAGAATAAGACACTGCAAAGATAAAATCATATTTGTTGATGACTATCCATGTTATGTTGTATTTTTATTTATTATATAGGAAGAGTTATATTTAAAATTGTATTTTATCTAAAAGGCATAAGATTTGGGTTTTGATATGTCTTCTTCTAGTGTTTTAAAGGTGATGTCATATTGATCATTGTGTTAATTACGTCGGTTAATTGTATCAAATATTTTTGTCATTTGTTATATGTATAAATCGTTGTATTTTACGTTTTAGATCAAATAAATAGGGAAGTGTGAATTGATAAAGGGAGCGGGATTACATGCAAAATTGTTAAACATAACCGTTAAAAGGCATAATCGCATAACTACAACGGCTAGGATTTGATCCTGAGGCGATACTGACGGTGGTGAGCACTTAAGAAAATAGTTACAATGTTACATAGATTTTACTCTCCTAAGATTAATAATTAAAAGGAAAATTACTAATATGACCATTTGACCAATATTTTTTATCAAAATTAATCATTGACTGGAACATTTTCAAATATACCCATCGTATCGTCTCATGACGATACAAATGCATGTGGGTGTCACCCACGTGGCTATATAAAAAAACTCATTTTTATAACGGAGATACACCAACAATACCAGTCCCAAGTGGTATTGCCAGGACAAATTTTTTAATATTTATTGTCGGGCATACGCTGACGATACACCACTCATTCATATCGCCCAAATTATTTTATATAAATAAAATGCGAATTTTGAATTTCTTTAAAAATAACTCATTAACCAAACACCAAACTTTTAAAATCATTAAAAACTTATTTTTTATAATAAAAATATATATACAAATACTATAAAATCATTACCTCATTCACTCATATATCCAACACCATTCTTTATTTTACTCTCATACATCATGGATAAACAACAATATCATTCTCAAATAGTTACTAAACCATCAACTTGGATTATGAAAAAATGGAGGCATCCAAAGTATCAATCTGAATCTTTAAAATTTGCAGACGTCAAAGATTTTTTTCAAAGATTTTTTGAAATCAATATACTTGTACTAACTTTTTTAATACTTTTTTATATACGTGTACTAGTTTTTTGTAAGTTTTAATACTTTTAAAAGTGGGCGATACATGAGGGACTGTGTATCGCTGGCCGAAGATACAATAATTTAATATTTTTTTAGGCGATACATGAGAGATGACATATCTCTGACTGGCAATATGCAGTCATTTTTCCCTTATTTTTAAATTGAGTTAATCTAAGTTTTGATCCCTAGATTTTGCAAATTGTTTCCATTCGAGTGTCAATATTTAATTTGTTTTCATTATTGGTCTTAATTTTGAAAACCGTTTTTATTTCCGTCCTATTGACTAACGGTGTTAATATTTTTCTGTTAAATGATTATCAAATGACTAAAATACCCTCCACTCAATATTAAACACTAAATATTAAAATAGAGATATTTATATTTATGTTAGATACACCCACGACCCTTCTCCTTCCTCTTCACTTCTACTCCCCTACAACATCGACCATCAACAACGCCATTGACACTAGGGGTGTTCAAAAAATCCGATATCCGAAAATATCCAAAAATATCCGAAAATATCCGAAAATATCCAAAATCTGATCCGTATCCGAATCCGAATAAATCGATCCGAACCCTTATTCGAATATTCGGATCGGATCTCATCCAAATACGAATTCCTTATTCGGATTTCGGATCGAATTTCGGATATCACACTTTTTTTATTCGGGTTATTCGGGTTATTCGGATTATTCGGATATCCGATTAATCCGAATAAGACTTCAACTATGTTTCTAGCCTAATACTCATTACTCAACTATATATTATGTTTTCAACTCAATACACAATAATCTTTACACATTTTAGTCATAATCCTAAATAATCATGCAATAATCGATCGCCGTTTTAAATTAGAGATTCTAATTTCGGGTTCTATACAATTGCCTGTTATATTCTAAATTCTAAATTTGTGTACAAGTCAAATTTTATTTGTTAGTTTTATATCTTTTATTATGATTTCCAACTTATAAAATGGAAAGAATAAAAAAGTAGCAAACAAAATAAATATATAGAAATAGAAAAAATTATTATTTGATTTATTCGGATTATTCGGATAAATTCAGATTATTCGGATATATCTGAATCCGATCCGAATTGAATTCGGATAGATTCGGATCGGATAGAAAAATCCTTATTCGGATCGGATCGGATTTCGGATAGAGTCTTGAAATTTTCAAATCCGAATAATCCGATCTGAATAATCTAAATAATCCGTTATCTGATCCGATGAACACCCCTAATTAACACCTTCTCCACCACCAATGCCACACCATCATCACTGCAACACCGACCATCGACCATCGAACATCGACCATCGTAGAACCGAACATCAATCACCGCAAAACCAACAATCGACCACCACAACAACGACTACCACAAAATCGAAGCCTCTAACCCTCTATGCACACCTATGCCCTAATTTTCCACCACCTCTTCACACCATCACCATCGCAACATAGGCCACCGACCCAAACAGAAGTCCTAATCATACTTGTACACCTCTGCCCTAATCTATACACCATCATGCCACCCCACAACCACCACCACTCTAACAATTATCTTCATCATGTGAAGCCCTAATGATGATAATGTGGTTAATCTATTATGTAGATGCGATTGTGGTTCTTAGTAGTGATGGTGGTCTTTGTGGTGTTTTTTCTTAAAGGTAGCGGTGGAAGTGGTTGTTGGAGAGTGGGGGCAAGAGATTAGGTTTTCAATAGTGATTATGGATTAGGTTTTCAGTGGTGGTTCTGGTCGTTGTGTTATGATGGCAATGGTGGTGATGGTGTGGCGGTGGGGATTGAGGAGGAGAGTTGAAGGTGTGGTAGTGGTGGTGGGAGAGGAGAGTTGAAGGTGTGGGGATGGGGGATAGAGGGTATGGAGTGGATGATGGCAATCAAGGTGGTTGCTAGAGGGTGGGGGAAAAAGGTGTTGTTTTTGACCTGGGGGAGGGGGGTTGGGTTATGGAGAGAGAAATGGTATAGTGAGGTGGTGAGATTTTTATAAATTGTTTAAGCCCCTAGGGGTATTTTAGTCTTTTTAAAAAAATTAACTGAAAATGTTAAGCCGTTAGTACGAACAACAAAAATAGAAATGATTTTCAAAACTGAGGCCAATAATGAAGAGTTGAAGACAATTTAAATGTTGGTACTCGAATAAAGACAATTTGCAAAACTTAAAGGGATCAAAAACGAGATTCACTTTTTAAATTTTGAGCGATGCACTAGCGATATCACATTCATTGATATCCTGGAGCCATAAAATTAGCAATACCACATTCATTGATATCACTAACTAGAGATATTTAACACTTATTGTAACACCCTCACATTCATAACAATAATACAATAAGGAGGGTGCTACTAGTTGGGTTGTTATAACCACTCAGAGACTACAAATGCAGCGGAAATTTTATATATATTAAAATCTGTTTACATCAGTAAACATATTTACAAGACTTTAACCAATATTTCAAAACTTTGTTAAACTTTAAATACATCATTCCCAAAACCCAATATTCGTGGCCAGTATCATTCACCATAACCGGAAGCTAACTCTGTGGGGGACCATCACGAGCACCTCTATTACTATCTGGCATGCATAAGAAAAACAAAACAACATCAGATAAACTGGTGAGTTCTAACATACACTACATTTTAATAACAACAACTTATCAGCTGTTACCGCACCGAATGATTCACACACACATTCATTAGTTCATTTATTTATTCCAGTATTGATATGCATATCGAATACCCACAAGGTATTTATGGACATCTTTTATCAATTTTAATTTGGTGGGTGAAACCTCCACCTCGCGCGTTGACGGGTCAAACCTCCGTCTATAATTTGGTGGGTGAAACCTCCACCTCGCGCGTTGACGGGTCAAACCTCCGTCTATAATTTGGCGTTGACGGGTCAAACCTCCGTATATAGTTGGTGGGTCAAACCTCCACCTCGCCATTAACCACAATTTACCACTTTCAACTCATATTCACATCTTATTTATTTATATGCATGCCAGTGCCCGATTTTATCAAACAACATTTATCAAACGACATTAACACATAAAAAGGGCAATTAGAACTCACCTTAATGCTTTCAGCAAGTGTTTACCAATTCAAATACACTAGGGCAGCTAAAACTTCTCTTTCTCAATGCAACCTAAAACAATAACCCTAACTTAGCCAAATTTTCCCTAGTTGACCACTTCGCACGACTAAGGCTATGCGACTAGACTCATTCGTGCGACTGAACATGCGACTGAGCTTAGTCGTACGAATGGACCATGCGACAGAGGTACGAATGAGCTATAACAGGGTTTATGCGAATGACCTCCAATCGTGCGATTGGTTTATGCGACTGAACTTCGGTCGTACGAATGAACAATGCGATTGACTCAGTCGTACGAATGGGTCATGCGACTGGGCTCATTCGCTTGAAACGGATCAGCAGCTGTGTTCTTACCATATTTGATCCAAAAACTCAAGTTTTTAACCGTTCAGATTATACCATATTCACAGCAGAACATATACACCTCATTTACAACCGTTTCGGGTCTTTATTTCATCAATCTTCACAAAAACTAAGACCCGAACCTTCACTTTTCAGTTTAACAGAAAAATTGAACAGAAACCCAGATTGAAAATATGTTTTTGGATCAATTTCAACCACATACACAGCTTAACATATTCAAGAATCGATCCGTAACAAGCAAAACTTACCAAAACGGAGCTAATTTACTCAATCTAGCAAGAACAGGGGTTGGGGTTCGACAGGAGCAAGGGGTGAAAGTACAGCAGATAATGTCTGCTGTTAACACTCTTAACCGCCCTATTTATCCTACATGAAAATTTTTAGCCGACATACTCAATCGCACGATTGGACCATTCGCACGGCTCAATCGTACGATTGAGCCCATACGCCCGTCATTCGTGCGATTGGGCCTCATTCGCACGTACGGTATGCGACTGAGGTTCATTCGCACGCATGTTTGTGCGACTGAACACTAATCCTAATAAATAAATAAGTATCAAACTTTTTGGATGTTACAAGTCTACCCACCTTATTTAGGGTTTCGTCCTCGAAACCTGACTAAAATAAATGGGGGTAGTTCCGTCTCATCTCTTTTTCTGTCTCCCAGGTTGACTCAGATCCTTGGCGATGTGCCCACTGCACCCGGACTAAGCTAATGCTTTTATTTCTAAGTTTCTTCTCCTTACGATCTATAATGGCCACAGGCTGTTCAACATAATTGAGCTTCTCATCAATCTCAATATCATCTAATGGTACATATTGAGTTTCATTAGCTAAACACTTCCGTAACTGAGAGACGTGGAAGGTTGGATGAATAGCACTCAATTCTTCTGGTAAGTCTAACCTGTATGCTACATATCCTACTTTCTCCATTATCCGGAAAGGTCCAATAAAACGTGGACTTAACTTGCCCCTTTTTCTAAATCGAATAATGCCCTTCCAGGGAGAAACTTTCAACAGGACAAAGTCCCCAACTTTAAATTCCAATGGTTTTCTTCTACGATCTGCATACGATTTTTACCTGCTTTTCGCTTCTCTAATACGATTTCTGACTACTTCAAACTTTGCCATTGTTTCTTCAACTATTTCACTATTTCCCAATTCGCGTTGCCCCATGTCTCCCCAATAAAGTGGAGTTCTGCACTTTCTTCCGTACAACATCTCAAACGGGGACATCTGAAGAGTAGCTTGATAACTGTTGTTGTAAGCGAATTCAGCTAAAGGAAGATGACTATCCCAGCTACCTCCAAAATCAATACTACATGCCCTTAGCATATCCTCTAATGTCTGAATAGTTCTCTCACTTTGACCATCTGTCTGGGGATGATAGGCTGTGCTAAAGTAAAGTCTAGTTCCCATGGCTTCGTGAAATTTTCTCCAATACCTGGAGGTAAATCTGGCATCTCTATCAGACGTGATACTTTTCGGAACTCCATGTAATCTGACTATTTCTTTAGTAAAGATATCAGCTAGCCTTTCTACCGAATAGGTTTCCCGTATTGGTAGAAATAAAGCACTCTTGGTTAGCTGATCTACCACTACCCAAATAGTATCATAACCTTTTGGTGTATGGGGCAATTTTGTTATGAAATCCATAGTCAGATCATCCCACTTCCAAACTGGAATAGCTAATGGCTGCAATAATCCATAAGGTTTCTGATGTTCAGCTTTTACTTGGGCACAAGTCAAACATTTATTTACATACTGCATCACATTAAATTTCATCCCTGGCCACCAATAATCTTGCTTCAAATCTTGGTACATCTTAGTCATGCCTGGATGAATGGAATACCTAGATTTGTGAGCCTCATCTAGTATCATATCACGTAAGGCCAACGGAACCCACATTCGACCAAATCTAATTTTAACACCATGGCTATTTTCTTCTAAATATTTTTCTTGACCAACCATTCTTTCTTTCTTAATATTTCCTTCTTTTAACGCTTCCAGTTGGGCTTCTTTCAACTGTTGCATGAGATCAGGAGTAATCACAAGTTTATACGCTTTAACCTTAATTGGTTCATACTTCTCCTTTCTGCTCAATGCATCAGCAACCACATTTGCTTTCCCGGGGTGATACAAGATTTCACAATCATAATCTTTGATTAACTCCAACCATCGCCTCTGTCTCATATTCAAATCTTTTTGTTCAAAGAAATACTTCAGGCTCTTATGATCATTAAAGATGGTACACCTCACTACATATAAGTAGTGTCGCCATATTTTAAGAGCAAAAACTACAGCTGCTAATTCTAAATCGTGGGTTGGGTAATTAACTTCATGGGTTTTCAACTGTCTAGAAGCATAAGAAATAACTCTCCCACGTTGCATTAAAACACACCCCAATCCCTGATATGATGTATCAGAATATATTACTAAATCCTCTACACCTTTTGGTATTGCTAATACTGGGGCTTGTGTCAATCGATTCTTCAGTTCCTGAAAAGCAACTTCCTGTTCCTTATTCCATTCATACTTAACGTCCTTTCGGGTTAACTTTGTCAATGGAGAAGCAATTTTGGCAAAATCTTGTATAAATCTCCTATAGTATCCTACCAGTCCCAAGAAACTACAAATTTCTGAAGGACTTTTAGGAATTCCCCAATTCACCACAGCTTCAATCTTTGCAGGATCCACCAATATTCCATTCGCATTCACCACATGGCCCAGAAATTGCACTTCCCTTAACCAGAATTCACATTTGAGAATTTTGCATACAACTTATTCTTTCTCAAGGTTTCCAATACTTCTCGAATGTGACAAGCATGATCTCCTTCATTCTTAGAGTATATTAAAATATCATCTATAAACACAATTACCGATTTATCTAGCATCGGGTCTACATACCCTGTTCATCAAATCCATGAATGCAGCAGGAGCATTCGTTAATCCAAACGACATCACCAAGAATTCATAATGCCCATATCACGTACGAAAAGCTGTCTTTGGTATATCTTCTTCTTTCACCTTTAACTGATGATACCCGGATCTAAGATCTATCTTTGAGAACCAATTAGCACCTTGGAGTTGATCAAACAAATCATCTATACGAGGTAATGGGTATTTATTCTTGACAGTTAGCTTATTTAGTTCTCTGTAATCTATGCACATCCTCAAACTGCCATCCTTCTTCTTTACAAATAGAACAGGAGCACCCACGACGAAGAGCTGGGTCGGATAAAACCCTTATCTAATAATTCCTGTAATTGCTTTAAGAGTTCCTTTAACTCAGCCGGTGCAAGTCTATAAGGGGTCTTAACGACAGGTTTTGCCTCAGGTATTAAATCAATTCTAAACTCAATTTCTCGATCAGGAGGTATACCCGGTAGATCTTCTGGAAATACATCGGGGAAATTACAAACTACTGGAACATCTTCCAATTTCTTCGTTTCCTTAGCAGTATTAATTACATATGCCAAGAATGACTCGCAACCCCTATTCAATAATTTCTCAGCCTTAATCATAGATATGAGTTTCACCACATTATCATGATCATCGCCAAAAACCGTCACCAGATTACCATCTGGTGCTCGCAACACAACCATCTTTCTCTTGCATATTATCTGAGCCTCAAACATGGATAACCAATCCATTTCCAATACTACATCAAAACCTCCTAATTTCATCATGTGTAATCTAGCAGGAAATTTTACACCTTCTAATTCAACAAAACAATCATCTATTACTTCACTAACAACTATGAATTGATTAGAGGCAGTCTCTACTGAAAAAGCAACATCTAACTTTGATGGTCTAACTTTTATTAAGGCATGGAATCTTATTGATATAAAACTTCTATTAGCTCCCGAATCAAATAAAACTCTAGCAGGTACATCATTAACAAGAAACGTACCCGATACACATCCGGTAATGCCTTAGCCTCCTCCGCAGTCATTGTGAATGCTCTCCCCGCAGTACCGCAACTACCACTCACGCTGCCTTTACTCGGTCCTCCTACTGCACGAATAGGAACCGGTCCAGGTCAAAACTTTGGACATTCAGATTTCATATGTCCCATCTCCCCGCATCCATAACACCGAAGTTCTGGACATCTAGAAACGAAATGTCCAGGCTTCCCACATTTACGACATGTCGGGTGATTCGATCTACATTCTCCTCTATGAAACTTTCCACATCTATTACACCGAGGAGGGGGACCTACAAAGCCCTAGCATTAAACTTTCTCTTCTGCGGCCCACCTTGTCCATACATAGGCCTAGAACTCAGTGAAGCTTCCTGACGACTAACCACTTCTTCTTTCACCACAGGATTCTCAGACTCAGTGACTTCCTCATACATGTCCGTAGCCAAATTCACCGTGGCCTGATAAGTGGAAGGAGAATTTGACTTGACCAGCATTCTTACCTTAGGAGGTAATCCCTGAACATACCTAGTAATCCTCTTTGTCTCTGGAGTTACTAAATGAGGTACCAAACGAGCCATTTCTTCAAATCTGGAAGTATACTCTTTGTGACTTAAAGCGCCTGCTTGAAACTATAAAAACTTAATTTCAATTCTGTCCATCTCGCCCTTCGGACAGAACTTTTCGATCACCAATGCTTTAAAAGTTTCCCACGTCATCTGGTTTACCGCGACCTCACCCATGGCCTGTTCTACTGTGTCCCACCAGTACAAGGCTTCTGCTTGAAAAGAATGTACTGCAAAGCCCACCTTCTGGTCTTCTTTACACCTACTAAGTTTAAACGCTGCTTCCATCTCTCGTAACCATTTGTAAGTTACTACTACATCTTTTTGGCCTTCAAACTTAGGCGGATCACATTCCTTAAAATGTTTATACGACACTGGTTTCTCCACTACCGGCTCAATAACAATAGGTGGAGGAGTTGGTTGGGGCGATGATTCACCACCTCTCCTAAGGTCGCTCAACATTTCAGGTAAGGTAGTACGCAACACTCGGGCGACCTCATCACCTATAGCTGCCTTAAGTTCATCACCTGAGATCCTAGCTTCAGGTCTAGAATTTGCATTACTAGTTTCTTCCATCTACGATCAGAAATAAACCATAATCAAATAATGAGTGATACCAGGATGTTGCATATAATGTAAATTGCTCATAACATTAGCCAGGTGTTATCAATTATTTACTTATTCACACCATCCTGCCTTTTCTCATTATCCTTTCACAGTTTATTTCTAACCCTATCTAAACCACAAAATCATGCATACACATAATACTAGTCTTTATCTTAAACAATTATTTTCATTCAACAACTGAATGAATTCTCACAAATAATTAAGTACTCATCCACACAATACTTCACCCCACTTCCGGTTGTAGATACTGGCACTTCCCATATATTCAGTTAAAGTTTGAAACAATTAATTGTTCAAATCCCTTTAACCAAGGCTCTGATACCAACTTGTAACACCCTCACATTCATAACAATAATACAATAAGGAGGGTGCTACTAGTTGGGTTGTTATAACCACTCAGAGACTACAAATGCAGCGGAAATTTTATATATATTAAAATCTGTTTACATCAGTAAACATATTTACAAGACTTTAACTAACATTTCAAAACTTTGTTAAACTTTAAATACATCATTCCCAAAACCCAACATTCGTGGCCAGTATCATTCACCATAACCGGAAGCTAACTCTGTGGGGGACCATCACGAGCACCTCTATTACTATCTGGCATGCATAAGAAAAACAAACACAACATCAGATAAACTGGTGAGTTCTAACATACACTACATTTCAATAACAACAACTTATCAGCTGTTACCACACCGAATGATTCACACACACATTCATTAGTCCATTTATTTATTCCAGTATTGATATGCATATCGAATACCTACAAGGTATTTATGGACATCTTTTATCAATTTTAATTTGGTGGGTGAAACCTCCACCTCGCGCGTTGACGGGTCAAACCTCCGTCTATAATTTGGTGGGTGAAACCTCCACCTCGCGCGTTGACGGGTCAAACCTCCGTCTATAATTTGGCGTTGACGGGTCAAACCTCCGTATATAGTTGGTGGGTCAAACCTCCACCTCGCCATTAACCACAATTTACCACTTTCAACTCATATTCACATCTTTATTTATTTATATGCATGCCAGTGCCTGATTTTATCAAACAACATTTATCAAACGACATTAACACATAAAAAGGGCAATTAGAACTCACCTTAATGCTTTCAGCAAGTGTTTACCAATTCAAATACACTAGGGCAGCTAAAACTTCTCTTTCTCAATGCAACCTAAAACAATAACCCTAACTTAGCCAAATTTTCCCTAGCTGACCACTTCGCACGACTAAGGCTATGCGACTGGACTCATTCGTGCGACTGAACATGCGACTGAGCTTAGTCGTACGAATGGACCATGCGACAGAGGTGCGAATGAGCTATAACAGGGTTTATGCGAATGACCTTCATTCGTGCGATTGGTTTATGCGACTGAACTTTGGTCGTACGAATGAACAATGCGATTGACTCAGTCGCACGAATGGGTCATGCGACTGAGCTCATTCGCCTGAAACGGATCAGCAGCTGTGTTCTTACCATATTTGATCCAAAAACTCAAGTTTTTAACCGTTCAGATTATACCATATTCACAACAGAACATATACACCTCATTTACAACCGTTTCGGGTCTTTATTTCATCAATCTTCACAAAAACTAAGACCCGAACCTTCACTTTTCAGTTTAACAGAAAAATTGAACAGAAACCCAGATTTAAAATATGTTTTTGGATCAATTTCAACCACATACACAGCTTAACATATTCAAGAATCGATCCGTAACAAGCAAAACTTACCAAAACGAAGCTAATTTACTCAATCTAGCAAGAACAGGGGTGTTGGGGTTCGACAGGAGCAAGGGGGTGAAAGTACAGCAGATAATGTCTGCTGTTAACACTCTTAACCGCCCTATTTATCCTACATGAAAATTTTTAGCCGACATACTCAATCGCACGATTGGACCATTCGCACGGCTCAATCGTACGATTGAGCCCATACGCCCGTCATTCGTGCGATTGGGCCTCATTCGCACGTACGGTATGCGACTGAGGTTCATTCGCACGCATGTTTGTGCGACTGAACACTAATCCTAATAAATAAATAAGTATCAAACTTTTTGGATGTTACACTTATCATAATCCAATTCGTTAAAATTTGAATATTTTCAAAATCAATGACTTATTATTATAAACTTGATTGATCTAGTGGTTAATTTAGAAATTTTCCCTCGTTAAAATGTTAATTTGTTTTCTATTTGGATAAAATTTTATTCTTCAACCCTATCGATACAACTAGAAGAAGGGTTTTAGGGTTTTGGGTCTCCATCAAATTCGATGCTAAAACCCTTACTTCCACCATAGCTAACCCTTGACAAAACATCAATGAGCACAAAAATGACCCCCTTTGCAACAAGTCTTCACAATCTTCCATCAATCGGAGCTCCGAGCCAAAATCGACGCATCTTCTCCGTTCACAGTGTATTCTTTGTTCTCCAATTTTGAATTTTGGTTGATTTCCTTTCTGTAATTTCAATTCTGACTTATGGGAACTATGTTTGTAGATTTCCCCTTCATATGCAGTGTGGAAAAAAGCTTCCTTTCGGATTCATACACCCTCAAATGGTATCGATTCTTCGTTCTAATTTTGACACACGAAATATGGGCGATATTGAGTTGTAATTTTGATTTTTATCCAGTTTAATGTCAAAATTGGTGTGAATTTGTTAAAATTCGAAGAACTGTAATGATTGCATAAACCTGCACAGAATAATTGATGTTAATTTCATAATTCATACAGAATCTGTATCATGCTTTGATTATGGATAGTGCTGTATTTGGGTCCAAAGTTGATGTTTTTTCGTCACAAAGCAAAAGGATTCTGAGAAAGATGAAAACTGTGAAAATATCGAAATTTGAAAATTGATAGCCAAAGTGCAATGTGCTATCACTATATCTAATTTGAATTCTGTTTAGTGTTTTCTTTTGATGGGTTAAAGAGGAGGAAGACGAAAGAGTCTTCATTTCCGTGGTCGAGCAGAGGGCATATCGTTTGTGCTATATATGATTCCAATTCTAAGGATAACTCGGATTTCAAGGATCAAAAGGTTACTATTGTTGATGGGGTTGAACCATTTGGAGGTAAGTCGGGCTCTGTTTCGTTTGTTGGGTTGACTCACCAGTTGGTTGAAGAAGGGAAACTGGTGTCATCACCGTTTCAAGAAAGTCGGTCTTTGCTCTGGGTCGTTGCTCCAATAGCATTAATCTCATCAGTTTTAATCCCACAAATTTTCGGTATTTTAACCAGTGACCTTATTCAAGATTTGGTTCTCACAGGTATACATCATACTTTCCTAGTGTTTCCCGTTTTTGCTTCTAGCTTAGGGATTTTATAAAGAACAGATAGGTGAAAGAGTTTTAGATTCTCGTCATATTTGTCGTACGGTTATAAAGTTACCATCTTTGTTGTGTAAACTGTAAATATTAGTTTGCAAGAACATGCTATGCTTGAAAGTTGCAGTCTTTTTATGGATTTTTGCAAGAAAGATAGTTTATTTACATATTTACAATGAATAGCTAATATTTTCATTCTAAATTTATCTTATTGGCAATGATTTTGTGCAGAGATTGCATACACGTTACTTCTGAGGTCATGTTTTACATAGGCTTAGCGACGTTTCTTCTTGTGACTGACCGAGTGCAAAGACCCTATCTGCAATACAGTGCAAAAAGATGGAGTTTAATAACCGGTCTTCGTGGATACTTAACATCTGCCTTTTTTGTAATGGGGTTCAAAGTTTTTGCACCACTCTTGGCTTCATTTGTTACCTGGCCATTATTAGGTTTAGCAGGCGTGGTTTCTGTCGCCCCTTACTTAATGGGCTGTTTGGTTCAGTTTATATTTGAAAAGGTTCTTGAAAAACGCCAGTCGTCGTGTTGGCCTATCGTCCCTATTGTTTTTGAGGTTCGTAAGTCATGCAGTTTATTGATTTTGATTCGTTTCATGGTGGATTTCACTATTTTTTAGTAATCTTGAATGTTTTTGCAGGTTTATAGGTTGTATCAGTTGAGTAAAGCTATGCATTTTATGGAGAAGTTGATGTTTCAAATGAGGGGTCTGCCAAAGTCACCGGAACTTATGGAGAAGAGCGGCGCGCTGGCGGCCATGATTGTTACCTTTGAAGTTCTTGCTTTGGTATGCATATGGTCGTTTCTGACCTTTATACAAAGGCTTTTTCCTTCTAGGCCTGTTGCTGAGAATTATTGAGTTGATTTTTGTAGAGGATATTGTAAACTTTAGCTCAATATTTGATATAGACAATTCAACTTAATACTGTTTTATGTACATCACTCCCTTTCTCAACATATACCTATTCGTTTCTCTTTCTTTCACATCAGATCAATAGCGTGCGTGAAAGATGGTCTAAGCCTGTTTACAAACATTGGTAGCTTTTATAGAAATTGACTCGTAAACAAGAGTCATTAGTCAGCTAATTATCATATTATTTGTTAAACTAGAAATGGATCGTTAAGTTGTTTAAGAGCGGTGCCTTTGATTAATCCGGAGTTGTGTCTCGTTGACATGCCTAAAACACTCCTTAATCAACTTTGAGCTCGAGCTTATCTCGAAATACTACTAAAATAGTAACGATTCTTGTCCAAATAGATGAACAAACAATGGATTTGGAATAATAAAAATAAGAATTTAGAAGGGTCACCCTAAAACTTACCAATTACACTTCATTTAACCCTTTAACTTTTTTTCCAGTTTTTTATTTGAATTATTATTTTATTTTTAATCTGTAACATTTACTATATAATTTTACGCTAGTAGAATTCCTAATTACATCTGATTCTTCACATCCCAACCTTGTTGTAGGCTATGCTTTATCTATACTATCATAATAAGCAAATGAGAAGGGCAAGGATGTCATTTTACACAAATCTCTTAAATTTAAGAGTTGTACAACTCTTTAAGCATATTGTACAAACCTTGAACCTTTGAATCGCATTCAAACACCCTGCTTGCTTTAAACCCTGAAAATTCCATTTCAGTTTTCAAAATTCAAAATCTCTCTCTCTCTCTCTCTCTCTCTCTCTCTCTCTCTCTCTCTCTCTCTCAAAGCTTTCCATCTCAGTCGGTCGGCGATGATGGGAGGATGGACGGGCAGTCGGCGATGATGGGAGGAGACCACCGTTCTGGGACACCGCCGGTCAAGAGCGCCGGTTCTTTCAGGGTTGTCTTTCGGCAACCACCGTTCTGGGACACCGCCGGTCAAGAGCGCTTCCGTGCCGTCACCTCCGCCTACTACCGCGGTGCCGTCGGTGCGCTCATTGTCTATGATATTAGCCGCAGGTAATCATCGGAATCGTTAGCCATCCCGACGATGGCGCCTCCGGCCGGCTTAGTAATGCTACTGACGGGTGGTTCAAGGAACAACCCTTTTATGATGTTAAAACACGTAACATTCTCTCATTTAATCGTGTAATTATCTTGAATTAGATAACTACAGTTGCTTATGTTTCAGATATGTTGGGAGCTAAAAATAGAGAAAACGTTGCGAGCGTGGAACGGAGTGGACGTGTGTGGAAAGAAGAAAAGAAGAAACAAATGTTCAGGGCTCCACCGTATCTTACACTGGCCACCGTAAGGTACGGTAGACCCCAAATCCTGAATTTTTCCACCGTATCACAGAAGGTTTCCACCGTACAAGTCTTGTGGCTACCGTAACTTACGGTGGCTACCGTAAGTTACGGTAGAGGCAACTTCCTGGCAAGTGGATTCACTTATTAAAATCACAAGTGGAGGTGCCTTTTGCTCAAAATATGGAAAGGTGACGATTTTTGGGAGAATGTTTGGAACTTCTGGCTGGCAATTCTTTGTTTAAAAGCATTGAAAGACAAGGGAATGAAAGCTAATCTCTTTTGAACAAGATTCATTCGGGTGGTGAGATTCAAGTGTTGTTTTGGCCAAGCTTTTGTTGAACTTCTTAGATGTGTTGAAGAACAAGATCTTGTGGTACTTTAATCCTTGCTAATTTATTTTGATTGTTATGAATTGTATTTTGAATCTTGTTGTCATGCATAAAACTATGAGTGGCTAGTCTTCTTGTGTGTTTCCTTTTGGTTTGAAGGATTTGTAACTTTGATCATGTTGGTGTTTTCTATTTATGGGATGATGAAATTGATCTTGTGATTGTTTTGTTATGATGATTATGTATTATGTGTAATGGGTCATTCATAAATTGCTTAACTTTAACCACACGTTCTTGATGCCATAGGCAAATCTTGATTTAGTAGAAAGGTTGGGTAATTTGATAGTGATACTGATTATCGAGAGATAACCTTGCTAATACAAGTACTTAGTCCTCTTTGATCACACATAAGCACACACTCATGAACCATGTCTATGTGGTTCTTCCCAATTAACACCAATATCATCATTTGTTAAAATCCGGATACCAAAGGGAAACATATTTCTCATTACTGATTTATACAAATCAATTTACTTTTATTTCTTGCTTTAAGCCAATTCAACAAATCAACAGATTATTGAACCTTAATTATTTATCATCTTAGTTAAATTTAGGTAATTGCAATTTGATTCAGTTAACACATATTCCACAAACTCCCTGTGTTCGATACCCACTTACCGCTAGCTAATTAGTAGTATTTGGTTTTAAATTTGATTGAGACTTCGACCTCATGTCAAATTTTGGCGCTGTTGCCGGGGAGTTGTGCGCAACGTGTGTTTGCTTATTAGTTTTGTTTTGTTATTTCGGTGTTAAGCTGGTTGTGTGTAGTGTGCAGGTTTTGTTTCAGGTGTATGCATACCAGAAACTCGAGCTCATCATCACCATTAGTGTTTGATCCAGAAATTGAACGAGCTGCTCGCAGGAACAGAGTCTTACACAGACAAAATAAATTCAGTGGTTCACCAATAGCACCTACATCACCCGTTACACCACAAAACACAATGGATCCTCCCTCATCACCTCCCACTACGGGTCAAACAACACCACCCAAACCTTTACCCACGTTTACATCAACATCGGAAACTGAACCAACCCATACCCCATTACCTACAAGTACCCAAACCGAACATTCCTTTAGCTTTGACCCATCAGCACCCATTCCGCCCTTTTCATATTTCTTCCCAACAACCAGTCAATCATCATCGTCTAAACCAGTACCAACCCCACAACCATATCAATCCAACCTATCCATATTTCATACTCCCCCTACCTCTCAAATGCATCCGGATACACAAGACCAACAACCTCAAGTTGTACAAACATCGGGAGTAGGACGAGCTGGTGTTGATGGTGGTTATGGTGATGAGTTTAGGAGATATGAGGAAGAAGGGTACACGTACGAAGGAGATGCTGATCAAGGAAATTATGTTTATAGTCAAGGACAAGCTATGCAAGGATATGGGAGACTACAACCATAAGTTTTGCAGCAACAAGTTATACCACAACAAATGCAACCCCAAGTGAGGCCACATGGGCCACAGTTTCAAGAGCAGATTTTTCCACAACATGGGGGAGCAAACTTTCAACCACCATTTCAGCAATTCATGCCTCCAGGACCACAAGTTCAAAGACCAATGGGTCCTCAGCGATCAAGAGTTAGGTTGGGTGTTCCACGAAGGCATAATTGGGATGCTGCTAGGGGTATTGAGGCACACTTTCGTCCAATCATCACAAATAATCCATCACCAGTGGTCATTCCTCAAAACAATCAAGGGCGAACGTTTGAAGTCCGAACAAATTCACTTCAAAGTTTGCCAAAGTACAAAGGGTTAGTAACGGAAGAACCCTATTTTCATTTGGAAGCTTATGACTCAATTTGTAACACAATTGGTGGTCAAGGATTTTCTGCGGATGATGTCAAACTGGTGTTATTTCAGTTTTCATTGGAGGATAAGGCAAAGAGGTGGTTCTATACTTTGCCATCTGCTTCAATTTACACGTGGGCTGAGATGCAACAAAAGTTTTTGGAAGAGTTTTTCACAGCCCAAAAGACTAAAGATGCTAGGAGAAGCTTGAGAAGCTTCCAACAACAACAAGGTGAAATGTTCCATGAGGCGTTTGAGCGGTTTAACATGATGATCAAGAATTGTCCTCATCATGGAATTGAGTTATGGGAGTTGTTGAACGCTTTTCACGAGGGGCTTCATTCTGAAGATGCTCGGGATTTAATGTCTATCACAAATGGTACATTTGGTACAAATTATGAGCAAGACGATTGGGCATTTTTGGAACAAATGGCGGTTACATCAAAGAGGAAGGCTCAATCATCAAGACGAGCACGACCGGTCATTACACGAGCTCCAGTTCATGCGGTGGATGATGGTAATGTACAAGCTACAAATCAAGTTTACAATGTTTGTACAAATTGCAATGAGTTGGGGCATACTGTGGATTCTTGCACGGTAACTTTTGAACAAGTGGAGGAAGTGAATGCTATTCAAGGTCAAGGGTTTGGTGGAAGAAATTACAACATGAATTCCAATACCTACCATCCCGGTTTGAGAAATCATCCCAACTTCAGTTATGGGAATCTGGCCAATCAATCCAATCCGAATTTTCAAGGAAACACCCAAGGTAACTATGTGCCTCGCCAACAATTCAATAGTCAAGGCAATTACTGGGGTGGGAACAATCAAGGTTTCCAAAGGCAATCCCAACAATCGGGTAATGAGCAAGGTGGTGCAGCGGGTCATGTTACTTCAAGCGGGAATGAAGTTATGGATATTCTTATGATGATGCAACAGGAGATGCAAAAGAGAAATCAGTTGGATGATGCTCGGGCCCAAAAAGATGAAATTCGTGACAAGGCCATTCAATCTTTGAGCATCCAAATGGGCCAACTCGCAACAGAAGTAGCAAACTTGAAGAAGAACAAAGGAGAGCTGCCAAGTGATACTATGGTGAATCCTAATCACCAATCTAGTTCCAAGAGCCCAAAACAAGTACACATTAATGCTTTGGAATTCACATCTCAGGTAAGTGTTCCTTTGTTAGATAAATTACCCTTAAAACTCCCAGATCCAGGAGTGCCATTGATTCCAATTCATATAGGAGACCTTAAAATTGACCGGGCACTTTTAGATCTAGGAGCATGTGTTAGCATCCTCCCCGGGCATTTATATGACAAATTTGATTTTGGTCCATTGAAATATGTTGATACCCTAATAATGTTGGCTAACCAAACACCTATTAGGCCCAGGGGTATGCTAACAGATGTCATTGTAAAGGTGAGAGATTGCTACTACCCAGTGGATTTTCTGGTACTAGATTACACTTCTTCTATTGAGAATGCACCACATTCAGTCATCTTGGGTAGGCCGTTTCTAGCTACTGCACAGGCAGTCCTAGATTGTGAGCTAGGAATGGTGAACATGAAGTTTGGTGAGAAGGTTTTGAACTTAAATATGTTTTCTATTGTTACTAACCCTTCCATCAAGGAAGCATGTTTTGCTGTTGACATGTTAAAGGAAGTGAAAGAGTTTGCAACCAAAGAAAAGAAGAGAAAGAGAAAGAGAAGAGCGAAGAAAAAGAAGGTGGAGAAGACGGTTGAACAAACTGAGATGGATAGTGAAGGTAAGAAGACTGGATGCAGCACACTTGTTGCACAAGTGTGGGGATGCGGGAAGGTGTGTCAAGTTTCCCGGCAAGAGTTGAAACATCCCACAAGGCCACCATAAGTCAAGCTATTCAGGTTGCATCTTCTCTTGTATAGTTTGTTTCTTGTTTTCTTTTGAGTAGTTCGGTTGGGTGTGATGCGCGGGTAAAAGCTCGGGTTTAAAAGTATAAAATGGCATATTTATAGCATAACTTCGAGTTCAAATGATCTATGTTGATGTGTTTTGTGTTTCTTAGGCCCGGAACGATTAAGAGTACACTTCGGGGGTCATACGGGATGTCGGAATGGAGCCCGGAACAGTCGGATACGCGAAACAAACAAAAGAAAAAAATGCTGTTTCTGGAGCAAGTCGCCGACGCCCTAATAGGGTGTCGCCGACGCCTTCTAGTTTGTCATATCGGATTTTTAATGCCCACTTGTGTTGTTTGAGTTGTTTAAAACGGGAATCTTCAAGTGGCACTAAAAGAGGGCATATAATAGGGAAGAAAGTCAGGGAAAAGAAAAAGCCAACATCATTGAATCATCCTCTCACTTGTTTTTGTCTCAAGGATCCAAGAAGAACCATCATCTTCATTTTCTCCAATCTTCATCATCATCTTCATCTCTCCAACATTCATCTTCATACAACCATCCATCGAAGTTGAAGGAAGAAACTTTTACAAGTGAAGCTTTTCATCATCAACATAAGTCAAGCAAAATCCAAGTGACATGGAATTACAAACAAGATCATCACCCGGAATCCAAGCCTCAAACAACATGAGAGGCTAATCTTCTTTGGGTTTTCCCCCGGTTTGAATATTGTAAGATTATGGTTTGTTAACTTTGAAAACTAAATTGCATCTTTGTGTTTTGTATTTGATTGCTTGAGACATTTATGTTAGCATTTTGATCTTAACTTGAATTCCCAAATTGCATGAATGAGTATAAAATTTGTCTTTGAGAAATGAAGTTGTTCATGTGTGCTATGTATATGTAGAGTTTGAATGTTCTTGTGTAATGAAGTGTATTATTGTCCGTGTTAACGTTGACAATTCTTGACACCTAAGCCTTGTAATGATGAACTCGTTAGCATGACTCACATCTTTGATGCAAATTAGTTGGATTAGTAGCACCATAATTTTATGATATCAACCGGGGGTGAACCTTGTTATTAAATTTAGTATTGTCAACCATTGTTCTAAGTTCTCAAGTTCTATTAATCATTTTTAAGTAACCATTTTGTATTTTGTTCATTCCTTGTGTTGGACAAAGTTTCAACACCATTTCAAGTAAACATATAAATCTTTTATAAACAAAATAGCAAGCTTCATAATTAATTTGTTAGTCCAATTCAAATCTAAACACAAACCACATACTCCTTGTGATTCGACACCCTTCTTACCATTTGCTACATAGTTTTGGTATTAAGGAACTATATAAATACTATCTTTGACTAGTGCACGCGACAAGCCGGTCAAATTTTGGCGCCGTTGCCGGGGAGTAGTGCGCTTTGTGTGTAGAATTGTGTTGACTAGTTTGTAATTTTCTGTTTAAGTGTTTGGTTATTTTTGCATTATTCTTTTTCCCTTGTTATGCTGGTTGTGTTATTTGTGTAGATCACAGGTAGTGCATGCATACTAGAGCATCCGGAAGAACCTCTCCGTTGGTGTTTGAACCGGAAATTGAACGCTTTGCAAGAAGGAACCGAGCCAACCAAATGGAGGGAGGTAGTAACAACCGACCCCCACCACAACACAACATTCCACAAAATCCACCACCACCACCCACTAATGACCGTAACCTCAACCCAAACCGTAGACAAGCTCATAGCCATAGTAACCCACTTTTTGAACATGTGAACCAAAACCCCATGGGTCACTTTGGCCCACCAAACTTAGATGAGCTAAGAAATGCCATTCATGACGGTGAGCCATTTAGTGTTCCATCTTACCAATCACCCGAACGGGTGAGTGTTCACACCTATCACACGGGTGATAGTGACGATTATGAGTATGAAAATGAAGGTAATGGGGGGTTCTACAATGAAGGAGGGTATGATGGTGATTATGGCTACCAAGGTGATAATTATGATGAATGGAACCATGGGTATATGGAGAATGAGAACTACAACTACAACCGTCAACATAGACAAAACCAATTTAGGAATCCAAACATGAATGCCAACCCAAACCAATTCCTCAGTTTGTCGGTGTAGCTAATCAAGGACCACAAAGAAGATACCCATTGCATCAAGAAGTGAATGGTCCTCCACGTCAACAACCTCAACGAGCTAGAACACAAGGTGTAAATGGTAGGTTCCGACCCATCATATCGAACAATGTCTCTCCTATTGTTCCACCAATTCCAGGAAGGCGTTCATTTGATTGCAAGCCTAACTACATCAACATCTTACCTCATTTTCATGGCATGTCAACGGAGGAGCCTTACACACACATATCCGAATTCTCCGACATATGTGGCACAATTGGAGGACACAACTTCTCACAGGATGAGGTGCGTTTAAGATTGTTCCAATTTTCATTGAAGGACAAGGCAAAGCAATGGTTTTTAACCTTGCCGGCTAATAGTATTCGAACATGGGGAGAAATGCAACAAGTCTTCCTTGACGAATACTATTCAATGGCCAAAACGGATGAAATGAGGGATGAGATCCGGACATTCCAACAACAATCCGGAGAACCACTTCATGAAGCTTTTACTCGTTTCAAAGAGTTGATAAGAAAATGTCCACATCACCAAATTGAACTTTGGGAGCTAGTGAAGAGTTTTGTGAACGGATTGACAAAAGAAGAAAGGAAGTACCTCAAGTCTACTAGCAATGGAACCTTGTTGAATAACCCCGAGGAAGAGGATTGGGAGTTCCTTGAAAGAATGAGTAAGAACTCAAGAGCCGAAGAATCTGCGGATAGGAAAGCAAAGCACCCTATTCCAAAATTCACTTCCGACTTTGACTCAAGTGCAAAGGATCGAATAGCCGCGTTGGAAAGGGAGTTAGTTCGCATGAAGAAGAAAGATGTAAATGCGGTTCAATTCGCGGTTTGTGAAGAATGTGGGGACATTGGTCATAGAGCCGATAGTTGTCAAGTAAACATGGCTCAAGGAACCGAAGAGGTGAATCAAGTTTATGGAGACCGGAAGCCTTTTGACATGAACTCCAACACTTACCATCCGGGTTTGAGAAACCATCCCAACCTTAGGTATGGTAATCCTTCCAACCAAATGAACCCAAACTTTCAACCGGCTAATCAAGGTGGACAAGGCTATCAAAACCGCCAAGGGAACAATCAAGGGGGAAATTACAACCAAGGTGGCTACCAAAGGAATAACTATAATCAAGGAGGTAATCAAGGCTACAATCGGGATGGTAACTTCCAAGGAAATTACAACAATAATCAAGGTGGACCATCGGGAAGCCAAGGTGGTGGAGATGACTCGTTGAATGCAAAGTTAGATGCTCTTATGAACATGGTGAAAGAATCTAACAATGACATCAAGGAGATGAAGAAATCAAATGAGGTGAGAGACAAGAGCTATGAGGCCTTGAGCAAGCAAGTTGGTCAACTAGCAGAAGAAGTGGCAGCTCTTAAGAAAGATCCGGGGAAGCTACCAAGTGATACGATCATGAATCCACAACATCAAGGGACAAACATAAAGAACATGAAAAATGTCCACATTAATTCGGTTAGTATCCTCCCCAATTCTAAAGTTTTCACTGATGACTTTACTTTTTTATCAAAACAAGTTGCAGGTAAGGAAAATGAAGTCGATGGAGTAGAAGAGAGTGACCCAGGAGAACCCATCATTCCAATAAAAGTAGGAAAGTTTAAGATAAAAATGGCACTCTTGGATTATGGGGCAGGTGTTAGTATCTTGCCTGGTGCGTTATATGATCAATATGAGTTCGGCCCTTTACAGGAGGTTGACAGTACCGTGGTGTTAGCTGACTTGACCTGCAAACGCCCTAGGGGGATGGTAAAAGATGTGATAATAAAGTTGGGAGATTTCTACTACCCGGTGGACTTTATGGTGCTTGACTATGCATCAGTGAGAACAAACGAGCAACAAAAGGTTATTTTAGGACGACCATTTTTGGCAACTGCCAATGCTCAAATCAACTGTCGGGATGGAACAATTGATATGACATGTGAAACTCGTAAGTTACGTTTTGATGTATTTTCCAAGTCAATCACCTATTTTGTTAATGATAATTTTTTTGATGCAAATGTGACTAATATGTGTGTTCCTCCCTACATCTCACATGTAAGCGAGCACATAACTTTTGATAATGGTTGCAAGTATGATAGGGATATGCAGGTGGACTTGAAAGAGTTTGTAGATTCAAAAGAAAACGAAGAGCCAGTGGTAGAGATGGAAATAAAGCGTAAGAAGCCAAAATGGAAGAAAAAAGTTGGTGATCCACCTGATCATAAAAATGCTCGAGTTAAGAAAACAACGTTCGGTCCGTGTTTGGATGACGTCGGGAACCCACTAGATCAACAAAAGCAAACAGTTATAGAACCCTCAGAAGGCAAACACTACTTTCGACCACCATGAGTGGTGACAGGTAAAGTCCGGCTAACGACAGGTAAACTTAGCGCTGCGTGGGAGGCAACCCACGAGAGGTAACTTGTACATAGTTGTTGCTTTGCATTGCTTAGTTTAGTATAAACCTTTTCAGCCTTTTTAGAATTGCCAATCCGAATCCGAGTCACAAAATCATGTTGCGCGTGCGACTTGTGTGTATTCGGGACAATACACGTGTGTTCGGAGGGGTAATATATATATAGGTATAAGGTATATATAGCTACATTTTTTTATTTTATTTTCTTTTTATTATTATTATTATTATTTTTTTTTATGGTGTGCGTGTGTTAATTTTTTTTTTATATTTTAGGTGTGATTTTTATATATATATATATAAGTATGTAAATTCTTTATGTGTTAATGTTTATGTGTTAATATTTATATATATATAAGTATGTAATTTATATATATATATATATATCTACATATTTACATATTTCATGTGTGTTAAGTAGGTGTTAGTTTTTGTGTGTTATTTATTTATATATGAATTTGAAAAAAAAAAAAAAAAAAAAAATTCAAAAAGGGCTTTTCTAGGTCCCGTCGCCGACGGGCAAAACCCGCGTCGCTGACGCCCTCGCGTAGACCATCACCCCCGTAGACAGTAATTTAAGCCGTAGACCAAAACTGCAAATCGAAGCCGCGTCGCCGACGCCCTGAACCACCGTCGCCGACGCCCCTCCCTTCACACCATCGGAAAATTTTGGGTTTTTCTTCAATTTTTAACCCACTCTCAACCACCCAAACCCCCACCCTCCGGATTTTTACACCAAATCAACATTTTTCCAAATTTCCTTTCTTATGTGTTTGTACAGTTTATATAAATGTTTGAGTGTGTTTGTTTTTTCTGTTCCTTTTAATTCTGTAGTTGTTTTTATTAAGTGGTTATGGGAGTTCCACAATTCATGCTAATTGAGTGTTTGTCAAGGAGGTGAGAAGCTTGCTTCTACACAATTTTTAACAATTGCAGGTTTTGTGCTATTTGGAGTGAAAAGCTAATGCCAAGAAAAAGTGAAGAAATCCAGGTGCACATGTTCCTTTCAGCATGATTATCTTAGTAGTTTGAATAAGTGGAACGTTGTTTTAGGTCGGGAAAACCTTGGGGAAGAAATTGGTATCACATCCCTTATGTTTTGAAAAGATTTTCACCCACATTGAGGACAATGTTAACATTAAGTGTGGGGATGGGGGAAAAATAGAAAAAAATTTTCAAATTTTCAAATACGTCTTGGTCCTCATTTTATGCAAACAACTTCGATTGTCACCAAAAGATTTTCAAACCGAGAAAATTGGGTAAAAGGTCGTTAGTCATGGTTGCTCCGAATAGTCTCATCAAGTGCTTTTAAAGAAAACTTTAAGTGAGATGCCTAGCTAGTTTTAGCATGCTTTAAAATAGTCACACATGCTACATGTCGGCAACCCATTTCTCCTCCATTATGTGAGTTTTGAGCCATACTTACCTAGATTGCTAGATCACTTACATATATAAAAGTTCATTTGTTGAGTGTGATCATTATGCGATTAATTGGTAGAACTTGTATGGTTTGATACGTGCTAAGACCGCAAAGGAATATGTGAACGGAGATGAAAAGGCATTAGGATCCCTCATTATTCCCTATTACCCATAAAGATTACAAAACTATACCCCTAGTTGCCAATTTTGAGCCTATTTATGTGAACACAAGTATGTGTAATAAATTGTCCTTTCGTTTGTCAACCCACTAGCCGAGCATCAAAGAGTTATCCTATTGAAAATTTTGATGAGAATCCAATTGATTTTGTTTAAGTGTTAGTCAAATTAGTGTTCTTTAGTTATATATATATGAAAAAAAAAAAAAAGGAAAAAAAATTGAATGACGAAAAAGATATATACATTGTGTTTGAAAAAAAAATGTCAAGAAAAAGAAAAAATAGAATAAGAAAAGCATTGGGATAGAAATTACCTGAGTGCCATTATTAGTAGTTTGTATTGTTTTGGATTTCTCATCACATTAGCCACTAAATAAAGCCTTATTCCTCACCCAAGCCTAAGCCCAAAAACCATAAAAGACCTTTGATCTGGGAATTATTCCATTAAAGCGGTGGAGGCACGATTGCTTTACAAGCTTATGCTCACATTATTGCATATGGTTTTGAGTGAAAAACATACTAGCACATCACATGCTAGTCCACAAAATAGCCGAGAGGAGCGTATCATTGTGAGGGGCATGAAATATGTGTGCAAGAGTTTAAAGCATGGTAGAATTAATTAGGCAAGTCTTGGTTTGTTATTACATATATCATTCACTTATGGACTTGAGGGGCGGGTATGACTTTGGACCTTAACTTGATAGAAGGTGAGAAATTCTAAATGTCTTGTAATGTTTTGAAAAATATTGAATGATAGTTTGCTTGAGGACAAGCAAAAGATAAGTGTGGGGATGTGATGCGCGGGTAAAAGCTCGGGTTTAAAAGTATAAAATGGCATATTTATAGCATAACTTCGAGTTCAAATGATCTATGTTGATGTGTTTTGTGTTTCTTAGGCCCGGAACGATTAAGAGTACACTTCGGGGGTCATACGGGATGTCGGAATGGAGCCCGGAACAGTCGGATACGCGAAACAAACAAAAGAAATAAATGCTGTTTCTGGAGCAAGTCGCCGACGCCCTAATAGGGTGTCGCCGACGCCTTCTAGTTTGTCATATCGGATTTTTAATGCCCACTTGTGTTGTTTGAGTTGTTTAAAACGGGAATCTTCAAGTGGCACTAAAAGAGGGCATATAATAGGGAAGAAAGTCAGGGAAAAGAAAAAGCCAACATCATTGAATCATCCTCTCACTTGTTTTTGTCTCAAGGATCCAAGAAGAACCATCATCTTCATTTTCTCCAATCTTCATCATCATCTTCATCTCTCCAACATTCATCTTCATACAACCATCCATCGAAGTTGAAGGAAGAAACTTTTACAAGTGAAGCTTTTCATCATCAACATAAGTCAAGCAAAATCCAAGTGACATGGAATTACAAACAAGATCATCACCCGGAATCCAAGCCTCAAACAACATGAGAGGCTAATCTTCTTTGGGTTTTCCCCGGTTTGAATATTGTAAGATTATGGTTTGTTAACTTTGAAAACTAAATTGCATCTTTGTGTTTTGTATTTGATTGCTTGAGACATTTATGTTAGCATTTTGATCTTAACTTGAATTCCCAAATTGCATGAATGAGTATAAAATTTGTCTTTGAGAAATGAAGTTGTTCATGTGTGCTATGTATATGTAGAGTTTGAATGTTCTTGTGTAATGAAGTGTATTATTGTCCGTGTTAACGTTGACAATTCTTGACACCTAAGCCTTGTAATGATGAACTCGTTAGCATGACTCACATCTTTGATGCAAATTAGTTGGATTAGTAGCACCATAATTTTATGATATCAACCGGGGGTGAACCTTGTTATTAAACTTAGTATTGTCAACCATTGTTCTAAGTTCTCAAGTTCTATTAATCATTTTTAAGTAACCATTTTTGTATTTTGTTCATTTCCTTGTGTTGGACAAAGTTTCAACACCATTTCAAGTAAACATATAAATCTTTTATAAACAAAATAGCAAGCTTCATAATTAATTTGTTAGTCCAATTCAAATCTAAACACAAACCACATACTCCTTGTGATTCGACACCCTTCTTACCATTTGCTACATAGTTTTGGTATTAAGGAACTATATAAATACTATCTTTGACTAGTGCACGCGACAAGCCGGTCAGGGTGGTAGGGTGGAGCTTATGATATGTTAATGTTTATGTGTCGGGGTTGAATTAAGGAGGTGTTAGTATCATAAAAACAAAAAAAAATATATTTTCAACTTTTTGAGTCTTTTGTTTTTTATTTTGTTCCTTTCAAAACCATACATTGGGGACAATGTATCCCAAGTGTGGGGATGAGGGGAATTTTTGAAGTTTAAAAAAAAAAATTTTCAAGCAAAACATTGTGAGAATTTGAACACCTTGGATTAACTCCGAATGATGCATCGGCAACCTTTAAGCATTCTTATTCTTGGTGAGAGTTGAAGCCACACTAATAAATGGATAATATTTATCTTTGATGAGAGTGGCAACAGGTGGAGGTGCATTAGAACTTGTGCTTGAATACGATTCGAGACTTTAGTTGGATATGAATGTGAAAAGAATAAGGGCATTTAGGTAGCCTCGTCTTTGATGTGTGCGAGTGTGGGATTTGGGGGGTTGGACCTCATAAATTATATGTATGAGCTTGGTTGCGAGAGGGGCGGGGGTTTGGACATTTAATTGCCCAATGTTGTGCCTAAAAGCCTATCGTTTGTTACCCCTTAGCTAGTTACTTCAAAATTTACCCAACTTGACCTGGTCTTATAGTGTTAGTAGTTGTTTAGTAGTTGTAATCATCTTCAATGCTATGTTGAATGTTTGCGTGAAGATTTTGTGTTTGTTTTATTGTTATTAAAGAAAAAATATATATATAAAAAATTTGAAAAAAAGGGGAGAAAAATGAACGAAGAAAAAGAAAGAGAAAAATTAAGAAAAGAAAAAAAAAGGAATTGAAGTTGAGTACCTTGTTCATAGTATTATGATATTGTGTAATAAAAGACCAGGTTAAGTTTTCGCTTCTTCATATATATTCCATTTCCTACCCATACACCTAGCCACGTTACAACCTTAAAGTCCCTTTTGATATGCATTCATGTTTGGCAATTGTTAAGAGAAGGGTCGATTTAGGTACAAGCTTATAGTTGTGCAACCGCCGTTTGCCTTTTGTGTGTCTAGCTCATGGACGCTAGTGCTTGTCGCCGAGAGGAGGGACATAGCGAGGGGTGTGTCATTTGGTTGTTACGAAAGGGTTAGTAAAAAGTCTTACATGTTTATGCTTGGGTTACATTGATCGCTTGTTTGAAATTGATTTGATATGTTTCTTGGGACAAGCAACGGTTAAGTGTGGGGATGTGACGGGTGGTTCAAGGAACAACCCTTTTATGATGTTAAAACACGTAACATTCTCTCATTTAATCGTGTAATTATCTTGAATTAGATAACTACAGTTGCTTATGTTTCAGATATGTTGGGAGCTAAAAATGGAGAAAACGTTGCGAGCGTGGAACGGAGTGGACGTGTGTGGAAAGAAGAAAAGAAGAAACAAATGTTCAGGGCTCCACCGTATCTTACACTGGCCACCATAAGGTACGGTAGACCCCAAATCCTGAATTTTTCCACCGTATCACAGAAGGTTTCCACCATACAAGTCTTGTGGCTACCGTAACTTACGGTGGCTACCGTAAGTTACGGTAAAGGCAACTTCCTGGCAAGTGGATTCACTTATTAAAATCACAAGTGGAGGTGCCTTTTGCTCAAAATATGGAAAGGTGACGATTTTTGGGAGAATGTTTGGAACTTTTGGCTGGCAATTCTTTGTTTAAAAGCATTAAAAGACAAGGGAATGAAAGCTAATCTCTTTTGAACAAGATTCATTCGGGTGGTGAGATTCAAGTGTTGTTTTGGCCAAGCTTTTGTTGAACTTCTTACATGTGTTGAAGAACAAGATCTTGTGGTACTTTAATCCTTGCTAATTTATTTTGATTTTTATGAATTGTATTTTGAATCTTGTTGTCATGCATGAAACTATGAGTGGCTAGTCTTCTTGTGTTTCCTTTTGGTTTGAAGGATTTGTAACTTTGATCATGTTGGTGTTTTCTATTTATGGGATGATGAAATTGATCTTGTGATTGTTTTGTTATGATGAGTGTGTATTATGTGTAATGGGTCATTCATAAATTGCTTAACTTTAACCACACGTTCTTGATGCCATAGGCAAATCTTGATTTAGTGGAAAGGTTGGGTAATTTGATAGTGATACTGATTATCGAGAGATAACCTTGCTAATACAAGTACTTAGTCCTCTTTGATCACACATAAGCACACACTCATGAACCATGTCTATGTGGTTCTTCCCAATTAACACCAATATCATCATTTGTTAAAATCTGGATACCAAAGGGAAACATATTTCTCATTACTGATTTATACAAATCAATTTACTTTTATTTCTTGCTTTAAGCCAATTCAACAAATCAACAGATTATTGAACCTTAATTATTTATCATCTTAGTTAAATTTAGGTAATTGCAATTTGATTGAGTTAACACATATTCCACAAACTCCCTGTGTTCGATACCCACTTACCGCTAGCTAATTAGTAGTATTTGGTTTTAAATTTGATTGAGACTTCGACCTCACATCAGCTACTAATGCGTCGTATATAGCTGCTTCGTATGTGAAGTTTGTTGAATCTGCTGGTGCTAGGGTTATTCCTCTCATATACAATGAGCCTCTTAAGAATCTCCAAGCTGTAATTCTTACATCCTTACAAAAATTTTCCGTTATTTTATACTGCAATTGAGTTGATCTGAAAATTTGCTTTCAAATTTGTTTGATATGATTAGTTTGTGGATCTAGAGTAGGTGGATTTGTTAGTATAATCTATGGATGATTCATTGCTTGCTAGAGTTTGACTTGTTGTATGGTTGTGACTAAATTACCAAATTGGTTGCAGTTGTCATTTGTTAATTTTGAATGTTATCACGAATATTGATGATTCTGATATAAGAAAAAACTAGAATTACATGCTTATTGAGTTGACTTAACTGGTAATGTGATTCATTCTAGCACAAATGTATATATAATTGTATATTTTGATTTTTTCTTGTATTAAGGGTTGAGTTTGTGTTTGTTTCTAGCAAATTCTGAATTTGCACTTTTTAATGTGTTTGGGGTTTGGATGAAGTTAATTCGATGCAGTTGCATTGCAGAAACTTAATTTGGTGAATGGAGTGCTTTTTACAGGTGGATGGGCCAAGGGTGGCCTCTACTTTGATGTCATTGAGGGAATTTTTAAGGTAATTTTACTTTTTTACACAAACAAATGCAGTCAATAGTAAAGTGGGGTGGTTAGGTTTCTTTTAAAGAGTGTGATCTAACTGATCTTTTTGAAACCACATTTAGATTTAACAGAAATGGCTGCCTTTGAATCTTGTGTTTACACGACTTAATGTTCAGATGGTTACCCACATTTGAAAACGACCTCTTTGAAATTGGAATACACAAGTCATTACCTTTCAATCCGTAGTCATGCACGCTTAACTTTCTTGGCTTTACTTTTGCAGCAAGTCCTAAAGAAGAATGATGAAGGTGAACATTTCCCATTGCTTGCAATATGCTTGGGATTTGAACTCCTAACGATGATTATTAGCAAAGTAAGCCATTTCAGCCATTTATTACCATTTGTTCATATACAATTGTGAAATTTGTAAAGCCGTTTTGTATAGGCCTATAAGCAATGCTTTTCACTGTTTGTCCAATTTTGACTGCACTTTTCCACCTTCTTCAAAATATTTTTCGTGGGCCGATATGATCCAATGGAGAAAGGAATTCGGTGCTGACACAATCATTGAGGTCTATAGTTATAAGCAAGATTTAGCATTATCATCAATGTCTTGCATCTACTATCTAATCTGATATTCTCTTCTACTGAAATGTTATCAGGATTTTGAGTTTAAAGAATTGGATGAGGTTTTGAAGTATTACCCACATGGTAATCATGGAGTAAACAAAATGGGAAGACCTGTCTACATTGAAAGACTAGGGAAAGTTGATCCTAACAAACTCATACAAGTTACAAGCATGGATCGTTACATAAAGTATCATGTGCGTGAGTTTGAAAAAAGTTTTGTTTATAAGTTTCCTGCTTGTTCAATCGCTGCAAAAAGACACATAGACTCGAGCACAACAATTTTGGATGTTCAAGGCGTGGCATGTTCTGCATTATGTGAATATGTATCTTGGAATAAAACGTGTGGTGTGGATCAATCATTAATATGAAATTTTATAATATTTCAGGGATTAAAAACTTCACTAAAAGTGCTCGGGAGCTAATAATGCGGCTCCAGAAAAT
This sequence comes from Flaveria linearis, assembly GCA_024085815.1. Classification (NCBI taxonomy): domain Eukaryota; kingdom Viridiplantae; phylum Streptophyta; class Magnoliopsida; order Asterales; family Asteraceae; genus Flaveria; species Flaveria linearis. Next base: position 48,961,197 of record CM044016.1, read on the forward strand.
TGATGGTGACAATTACCCTGAAGTGAGATCAATTTCTTAATTCAATGATTACATTGTGTCTTATGTATTATTGCAGTTCTTAACTAACTACCTGATACACAAGAAGAAAAGCTTTTTGAGGATATATCAACTTCACTTTTTGAACTGTGTGAACTTAATGACAAAAATAATTCCATGTCTTCCAAATGCAATGATGATTTAAGAAATTATGCTGAGTTCAGGGGATGTGTAAGTCAATCAGAGTGACGTTAGATCAGCATATTTTGCGTGAAGAGCTAGAGTTATGGCCTTTGTTTAAAATATTTTATGCTATTAGCCTTTGGCAGGGTCAACGTAGTTTCATGATGGCTCAAATAGTTTTTCCTTATTAGGTTCAAAACCTTATGACCAGAGAGAAGGCTTACCTCTTTCAAAACCTTATGACCAGGTGTGTTTGATTTTCCTTATCTTTAGAATTTTTTTATTTATATGGTAATCCCACTTATCTTAATTTAAAATATATAAATTATGCATTCTTTCCAGCTAATTTAATTAATTGTCAATGTAGTCGTTGGATAGCAGCCCAACATAAATCACCTCAAGAAACAGATGGTGAAGATCTACATGGATGCACACCTTCTTTCCGCGATGCAGAGAAGCACATATTTGGTTGTGAACATTATAAACGCAACTGCAAGCTTCGTGCTGCTTGTTGTCAAAAGCTATTTACATGCAGGTTCTGTCATGATAATGTCAGTGACCACACAATGGAAAGGTAACCATTCATTTCGATGGATTAATATTTAAATATATCTCTTTTAATCATTTTGTTTCAATTAAATAATAAAGCCTTTTTATTTATTTATCATGTCAGGTAAGCTACAACTGAAATGATGTGTATGAACTGCTTGAAAGTTCAACCTGTTGGACCAGTTTGCTTAACTCCATCTTGCAATGGGCTTTCAATGGCAAAATATTATTATAGCTATTGCAAATTTTTGATGATGAAAGGTAACTGTCACTGAATAGTTGAACTATCCTTCAAATCTATGATAATTAATATGCATCAAGATTTTCACAAATCATTTTTTTCTCAACTTTTTTGTACATTTTCAGGGAGGTTTATCATTGCCCGTTTTGCAATTTATGTCGGGTTGGAAAGGGGCTCGGAGTTGACTTTTTCCATTGTATGACTTGTAACTACTGTTTGCCGATGGACTTAAAGGATCATAAGTGTGTGAACTTAATCACCTCAAAAAGCTTTTCTTCTTGGGGTTGTATAGTGGGTGAGACGTAGCTCTCGGTAATAATATTAATAAAATGAATAGGGAGTTAACTATGGTTTAAGATGTCTTATGCAAACATTAACATTCTGTACAAGAAAGCAGTGAAAGCACTATCTAAACACATCTTGCAGGCAATGTGATCTATTATAGCAATCACATACAACTTGGTAGATGTTGGAAAATGTTTGTTCTGTATTTACATTTGTGTATTGTAGGAAACGTCAATATTTGGTTGTAAACAAAATATGCAGGTTGGACAACAGATTACAAATGAATAACTTTTAGTACCCGGCATGACTTCGAGCCATTCGACCAACTCGACTCATTTTCTTTATGGTCTTTTGAGTAGAATGATAATATTTTGCAGCTTTTTTAGAGAAAAAATATGACAAAGTACTTTACTTTCATTCACCTGAAAATTGCAAATGGATAAGTAGTTGCGGATGAGTAATTTTTATTGAATGGGTAAGTAGTTGCAAATGTGTGTACACATGTATGTGTTTCAGCAGGTTATGTTCGTCATCTTGGTTTTTCCAACTTCAATTTATAAAAAGTTTTGCTGGTATACTTACTGATTAGCAGTGGTTGTGCTCACTGATTAGCAGTGGCTGCTTAAGGGGATAATATTTGTGGCTTTTATGGTATCTACAAGAACCTGCCAAAAAGAAGGTAGTAATGGTGAAGGTATGTATGATACAACATATTACAATGGGTCAGCTTAGCTTGTCTAAAACTTTACATGATCATATCTGTGACCCATTTCCTTTTTAAATACAGGGAAGAAGTTAAATAGAAGAAGCACAAGTTATACTGTCAAAATATGTTTATTGGTGATGATATGTAGTACATTGCTAGCCTAACTCATGCATTAGCCTACTCTCATGTAGGAATTATGTTGTATGATTTTCATTTTAAAAAGTACAAGGCTTAAACTTTGGATTGTTGTATGACATTTTATTTTAAAATGTAGGTGACTTAGACTTGGAACATGTGAAAGACAAAAATGTCTTAGAAAACATTAGCATCCACAAACTTCTTCAATAGCGTGGTTCTACAAATCTTAGTTACATATTGACGCCTCCGCTGCCGCCGGATCGCGCGGGTCCTGACTAGTTAACCAAAATATAAATGACTATGGTTCAGATATAAGATTTTTATTAGTAATTTCAGTCATATACCTCGTTAAAAAACCGTATCAGGTATGTGTATTCGTGGTCTTATGTGGTTAAAAATAACTATTACCATGCATCCTATCCTAAATCCGATATTAAATTCACATAAAAAAAACTGACTTGAAAATAAAATATTCATATACTCTTCTAATAGTTCTATTAATTTTAGAAGATTGCAATTTCAAACAACTTCAAGACATTTGTTTTAAGAACGAATGTTACTCTACTTTTAACTGCATTACAATTAAATCTCATCAACCTCTTTTAAACATAGGCTAAACCTTTGACCTCAAAAGTAGCTACACTACCGTAACTCAATGTCACAATACTTCAATATTATACTAATTAATATTTTTAGAAATATAAAACATATTAATATAATCGGTTTCGGTACATACACACGGGCATAGATTTTTTTTTTGAGTGGTAAATGTGCGATCTTGTTACGAAGGATATATGTTATCTTAATTGAGTCCATTTATCTGTTTCCCAGCCGAGACCGCACCTCCAACCCCCTTAGGAGGAAACTCATTGCTGAGAAAACCCCCAGCTCAACTCTGAACATTTTGCTCAGAGTGAGATTTGAACCCATGACCTTCCCACATTGACATGTCTATCTTACTTAATCAGTTGGGCTAATAATCATTGGTTCACACATGTATAGATAATTAGCGGATATAACTTAAACCACACCCATCCAAGATTCACAAACTTTTAAAACTAATCTCATACCTGATCTCAATTATAAATAGTTAAATACCCTTAGAAATGAAAAGCATTTGAGTGGGACTAGTTCATCTGATAGAGGCTTTAGCCTTTAGATGTGAGGTATTAGGTTCAAACCCAATTATGATGTAAATTAGTTTGAGGTAATTGAGAATTATATGTTACTTTCCCCTCGAAAGGTTTTCAGTTATGCTAAAAGCAAATGCTCCATATCTCATTCTTAGTACAGTAAGGAGTAGTAATAGGATAGATTTATCATTAAAAAAATTACGTTAGGAGCTTCATCCAAAATTGTCACGTTTTCTTGACTTAAAAAAACACACACACACAGACCAAACTTACTTTTTTCACACCACCACGTGTGAGGCTCTCACTCACTCTCACATCACCACACGCTAATCATATATATATGCTCCTATTTATTCAATTCTCGTATACATATAACCCTTGAAGCAACTCAATTCTAGTACAACTACCATCACCTGATCATCATCTAGCCAATGGCAACGGCTAGATTAACACGCGCGTTAAGACCATCGTTGGTCCTAGGTGCCTACATTGCAAATTGCACCTGCGACGGTTAGGGTCATGAGGTTAAGGTTTCCATGCATAGCGGCTGGTTTTGGTTTGAAATATGGTCAACTGGTTGGAGATGTGAAGATCAACCGGTGATGGGTGCGGTGGTAAATGGTGCGGCCATTGCGCCGATATCAACAAGTGAAAGAGTGGGACTGGTAACTCTATTAGAGCTCATGAGAAGTTTTATTTTACGTGAGTTGAAGGTGGTTACGACGTGGAGTTTGATCATCCAATCAATAGTCGAAAAGGTAGCTAGCTAATTCTTGCATCGTTCATATATATGAAATAGCATCATGCCGATAACACATACTAGTACACTTTTATATAGAATTTTCTAAATTAATAGATGGTTTAGGATTTAGTACGTTAAATACGGAGTTCTTTAGAGAGAATTCTAAAAGTATACATATAAAACAGTCAACTGTCCATAGAAATAAACATTAAAAAGTCAAATTCTTAAAATTAAATATGTATTCTTTAAGCGAAAAAACTAACTATTGGTGCGCATTTCATGTGGCACACTCTTCATGTGTCCACATGTATTATCACGACATTAATGTTTTTCAAAATTGCACAAGGGTGTGAATCCAACTTCTTCTACCTTCTTTCATCTTTTCACTAAAAGGGACACGTGTCACGATTTTAAAAAAAGCTTCTAGAAATATTTAGTCCAATCCTAAAAGGGTAACTAATATTATCTGTTTTACCAGCGATGTATTCAATCAAATTTGTTTTGTCACCCACCCAAGTATGCTTAAATATACAGTTTTTCTCTCATTAATAACCTATGTATATTCCAAAAACGCATTGGTGACATTTAAGGCCGGGCATTCTTTCTGACCGAGTACCTCTTGTGCTGACGATGTAAGATTTGGTTAAGATGTTACAGAGTCAATAATTTCTTATATGTTTTGTATATAAGATTATCGGTATACATTTGTAGGAAATGAAGCTTTCGTTTTATACCCTCCGTGTATTTAAAGTTTTAATTGTTTTCTTCTTTTCTTTTGGAAATATTTGATCAGATACAATGTGCAATGTTTGGTTACGAGACAGAAGATCGCTAACTGAATGATATAATTAACACATTCATTAAAAAATTTATATTTTGGACAGAAAGTTATAAATTGATTAAACACAAAAGAATTCAAGTGCATGAAGATTCAAAACCAAGATTAAAGCAGTCTGGAAGTCGTACAAGAAAATAAACTTGTATTAGTTGCATAATGATCCACTCCAAGCTATAAGAATGTTACTATTTAAAAAAAATAATGAGAAGCAATATACTGAAGTCAAAACATTATGAAAATGAAAAGAGAATCTAAAATCAAATACAACTTTGCACCTCATCAATACAGGGTCCAGAAAATTGAACCCATTCAACCTGCAAATCATCAGAATGTTACAAAAAGTAAGCATCAGGGTAAAAAAAAAAAAAAACTTATGTGTAATGGTGGAGCTCGGGTCAAAAGGGTCCTCGGGCAGCTGAAAATTGGCACATTTTTATGTGTGAAAAAGCTGGTTTGTTTAAAAAAACGTGACTTGGACCTCCAAATTGTCATACCATGTGATGAGTTTGTGATGTTTATGAGACAAATATGTGTTTTATCTATGAGATGTTACTTCTTAAATGAAAATATAAACTTTCACACTATATGTTAAATTTTTTAATTTCTGATACTTTTATGGAGGTGAACATAACTTACTTACACTATTCGTTTTTTAATCCAATCTACTATTATCAAACTTAATTAGGATCAAGAAACAAGAGGATATTACTATAACTGAATCAGCAGACAGTTAAAGTGAGCTATGAGAAGCGGGTTGCAGTATACGAACATACCTTTGACTTTCAGAATGGATTACGCGAGTAACTCTAGATTGATGCTAAAACGTCCCGAATCTCTGTTACAGATGGAATATTTTCATTTGGATAGACCTTTGCAGCCAGTTGAGCAAAGCTTTCATACTTGTCCAAAAATTCTGTCTGCATGTTTACTTCATCTGCTTAGTACCACTAAAATTCATACATCTTTTTATACCAATTACCACATAAAAATTGTTACTTTGTAAGCATTCACTAATCAGCCTAGAGATGGGTTTTTTCCTGTGTAGGGTTTCATGTATTGGTTTAGGTATCCATAAATATATCAATTTCCTTAAAATATCAAGAATACATTTGGATAGATTTTATGACAAAAGCGAGCCATAATGGATGTGAAATATGTTTTGAGACACATTTATTTGAGTAGCTAAGGTGGATATTATTCGTAATCTCTAAATACCTTGCATTTATCCCAGAGTACTGGCAACAGTTCCTCAGAGGTCAAGTTCTTCATCAATTTCTTCTGCATTGCAGTGATCTGTTTGTCAACCTGTGTACAAAAGTAGTCTCATTGACGTATCTCTAACACTGACAGGGTGCAACTTATTTTAAACTTTTAATGACTATCTCACCCCTGTTAAACTGGATTTTACCACCTTTCTAAGATCGGATTTTGACATTCCAACTTGGAATTGGATCTGTGATTATCAAAGAAATTAGCATCAGTTCAACATTGCCAAAACATGGTTATGCAAGTTTAAGTAGGAAGACAGAGAAATGAATATCCACACTGACCTCCTCTGGCGAATTAGTTAACATCAAATCCTCAAGTTTTCTAGCAAACTGGAAAAGACGCTCAAATTGCTACAAATATTGAAAGAAATAAAAAATAGTGCCTTCAGCATGCATCACTGACCAACAGAATGCAAAAATGTCGACATGAAGCATGGTACATTGAAAGGAAACGAAAGATAGTGCCTTCAGCATACATCATTGACTAACAGAATGCAAAATTGTTGACAAGAAACATGATACGTTACGTGCCATAAAAGTGTAACTTACATAGTATATGATAACACTCATATGACGTGTGCAAGCTTGTTCATATGCTTCACTTGCTTGATGATAAAATTTAGCTAAAGTTGGCACACAATTGGCCAAGTCATATAGACTGCATTGAACTGCTTCTCATCAGCATCTAATGTAATTAAGGTCAAGAAAACTAGTATATTGCACTAAAGTAAATTATAGGGTAAACAGTATCAATACCTATTCTGGAATGCAGCATAGTTTTCTAGAATAAAAATATTCGAGTGTTTTACATCGGACTGGGCGATATTGTCCAGCGTTACAAACATAACCCCGATCTGTCAAATAACATCCACCATCAATTAAGCTTCAATGGCTATACACACAACATAAGGTAGAATACAATCAAACTTGTTTCATTTTATTTAATCGATTTATAGCAGGTAGTTGTTATCACACTAGCAATTTAATAAGGTGCTCACAATTTTAATATATGCCTGATCAACCAAATCCCTAGACTGCCCCTGGATATACTGTTCCATGCGGGCAGCAAGAAATGCAAATCTACATAGAAGCGTTACAGTCCAATTAGAATTAGTGTAAAAATAATTGGTATTAAGGCTAAACAAACTCATGATTAACATGATATTGCAGCATCAAAAGTAAAGAACAGGTTCACTATACCTAGGCACAAATGACATGACACCCGTTTGTTTAACATTTTTGTCATTCTTTTCTATCTGGTGACGAGCTTCGTCTACGAACTGCAATATATGTTACAAACTGATTGACAAATAATTAAACACACACCAACTTCAAATATGATTTTGAATTCTAAATGATTAACATAATAGGCGTAACTTACACGGACAAACAATGTACTGATTCTATCTTCCATGGCATCAAGTAAGAGGTGCACATATCCATCTGTTGGTGCTTTCAGATTAGAAATATGTCGCTCTGTTATAGCATGCATTGATATGCACAGCAAAGGATCTATCTTGTGGGCCCACTCCACAATTGCAAAGAAATCCTCCTGAAAGTCAACAAGTGAAACTTAAACTTATTAAACGCAAAAGAGCAGGTACTGTCTCTTGTACAATGATAGTATTAACCATAAATATCTTGTGGTTACTTGTATCCCATCTAGTAAATCACAGAGGGACTCATTTAATGCCCCCAGGTCCACTGCACCTGCATGATTCCACAGCACAAACTGGTATGTATTACATGAGCAGAAAAATATTCATGTAACATATTTTATTACTATTAGTATTATAATTGTTGTTATTAGTATTGTTGCTATTTTCATTGTTGTTATTACCATTATTATTACCCTTTTCAGTGTCGTTTTCATCCTCCTCCATCATGCCTTCATCAACATCATCATCATCACCATCACCATCATCATCACCACCATCATCACCACCATCATCATCATCATGAATACTTGGTGGATCAGGTGAAGCAGTTTCAAAGCGCATATAAAAGGATAAAAATGAACTCTGCATTTTAAGAACTAGTAATAGTAAGGATACAAAACCTTTAATCTTTATCCAAAAGGCAGAAATTACACACACACACACACATGTACACACACACACACACACACAGAGATAAGGAGAGATGGAAACTTTTCACCACCTCATCCACAAGGAGCGGGATAAAAACTGCTAGCATTTTGGAATAAGCTTCAGAAATCATGGAAGTGTTTGCATTTTGGTTGGGGGCACTAGAACCTTCAAACCATGCACTTTGAACTTTTGGTGCTTTAGTACCAGCCCGAAGCTCATTAGCAAACTCACGAGCCTAAAATTAGAACATAAAGAGAATTGTAAAACCAAAAAAAATAAATTAATCTGAAGTTTAATATATATATATGGCATGTGCATTTAGATTTTTACTTATTCATCAACTTGAATGAAAAGGAATTTTCGCAAGTGAATGAATCTTACCTCACGCCGTAAAAGCTGATTAAGGCAATTACAATAGCTTTTCCTCAAAGGAGGCAAGCTACTTATATCAAGAATCTGAAAGTACATCATATGTTGTTCATATTTATAAACAAAATCACTAGGTATACTGGTACAGTAAACATAGTTTATTATTGATTATTGAAGCTTCCATGTAATTAACCTGTAGGTAATGCAGGAGACGAGCGTAAATCCTGCACTTGTTGTGAAGATCAACATGACTAGGCATCTTTAGTTGCCCACGCTGCCCAATGTCAGATGCCCATAAGATTTGTGGATGCAATCACAAAGTCTTTAAGTGCCGAAATTTGAAAAAAGCACCCTAAGAAACAAACCTGAGAGAAGTTTCTCTTATCACTCATCAGAGAATCCACCAACTTAACGAAATAGTCTCTCAAAAACTCACAGACTCTTCGTACAAAGGTCAGTTTTATTATGTCAAGTTCTGCCCTCTTTTCCTTGACCTGTGACAGAAATGCATAGAACATTACCATTTTCCACATAAGAAGGAACATTATTAACACAAAAGTTATAGAACAGCAATAAACACACAGCTCTAGTTTTTGCATAGCTGGTATTCAATGCATCAAAACCTCGCAAAGCACTTCTAAGCCATTCACATGCATCAATATATTTACGCAGGGATGATTCGTCAAAGGAGCCTCCAGCTAGACAATCTGAAACCTGTAATGAATACAGCATGAATCATGATCACATGTATGATCGATAGATCGAATAAGCTTACAGGGGCTGAAAATAATATACCTCTGAAGGGATATGAAGTTTTTCATGAAGCATATCCAGTTCCACAACTAAAGCTTTGTAATTTAAAGACTGCAATTCCAGCTTGTTGTTGCGTGTTTCTATCTGTGTCCGCAAATTGATATTTGTCAGATCTAACAGTATAAACCATAGCTAGCAACAACCGTAACTACAGAAATTTGATTTTTTTTCACAAAAAGTTGATTGTTAGTCCAACAACTAAAAAAAGAAAAGGGGAGCAGCCATGAGCCTGAAGCAACGGCAAATCATTTTCTTTTCTATACTGAAATCAAAATTAGAAAGGTATAACAGTAATATTATTAAATTGTAGCATGATGTCCAGATATCCATACCGCCTCAATGTCCTCTCGCATGTGTCTGAGCTTCACATTAAAAAGTGCCAACCATTCATCCATATCTTCAACACAAATTGTGGCCGACTCAAGCCCCAGCAACACCTGCAGAAGCATAAAGCATAAAACATGGAGTATGCTTCACCAAATTTTCAACTAGAAACTCAGAAACTAAACATATGGCTTTGATAAGAAAGATAGCTTATTATACAGTTCTTTACTAAATGATTTCATGTTATATGGTGACGGTGCTACATCAAACACAATGAGTTAAATAGCTTTAGAGTCCATAAAAGGGGCACTCTTACAAGAAAGGCCAATCGGATAGAAAAACGACTCATGAGATCTACAGAATTCTGGACCGTTCCAAATTTATTCATCTTGCCCTATAGTATGAGTAAGTTACCTCATGTACCAAATGTTCACTTTCTAAAATTGCATGCACATTTGCTGCTTCTAAAGCATGAAGTTCCCGTTTTAACCTTTCAGAAAAGACCTTCTGCTTCTCCAATGCCTATCACATAACTGTGCACAGTGCCATCACCATAATCATTATAAGCATATACCATGACGTCATAATCAAAAGGTTTGACAAAACATTTTTACGTTAAAGTTTTTAAAGAGAATTCTTATTTACAGAAAGAAACTTACCTTCTTATGTGGCATTATTAAGTATCTGGGTACAAATAATATGTTACACACACACACACATATCAATGTGTGTACACCAGCCATATTAAGATCCAGAGGCAGGTCGCATGACAATTATCATAGGTTGTTAGATAAACAAGTAAATTTTTGGTATAAGCAAAATGATATATACGTACGTGCCTAGAAGAGCTTCCATGTCCTCTTCTTCTGCCTGTGACACAAGTTCATTTTCAACTGTAACTCCGGTGTCACCTTCTGAAAACACATCTCCCCCAGCTCCATCTACATAATTTTGTTGCTTAGAAACTGTTGATGTATGTTCCTACAAAAGTAAAGGCACAGTGTTGCAAAACAGATTTTATAAACAAAAGACACAGTTAGAATAAAGTACTCAACAGGCGGTGATCTCTGAAGATCGATCAAACTAGACTTAATGCTATCAAATGCCAGGGTTTCCAACCTCTTCTTTCTCAATGACAGGTCTGGATACTTAAATGACATAAATGCTAGTAAAGTGCATGTGTACCTTAGCCCAAAGAGCTAACTCCACAATATCAATACCAACAACTTTTGGTAGATGACCCATTGCATCTTTGCAGATATGAAGAACGCAGACCAATAAATGATTTCTAGAAATATTAACATGTAAGACAATTATAGGCTAACATGTTAATAATATTAAATGTTAAAGTAAATGCAGTTGGGATAAATTACCTATCGTCAAGATTGCGCATGGTCCACTGAATAGGAACAACTCTTTGGTTTCTAAGATTATCAAAACCCTATTGGCAGATTAGTTCATGAAGTCGGTTATAGAACAATCTCTCTAACACAATGGAAAACTTAGCTTCTTAAAGACATGATAAATGGAAAGAAGCCTAGAATATGGGAAAAGTTCATTACCAGCATGAATGTGCATCCACTGGGGTCATTAGTTAATACCTCCACTTTCCCAAGACGCTTCAACTTGTATATCTTTGCTTGCTACACATGTATGGGTTTGCAGAAATAATTTAAAAGATTAATGGCTCTTAATCAAAAAAGAAATAAACATATACGAGATGATTGTACATTTGTATTTAGAAGGAAGAACCTCAAAAAAAAGTTCTGTATATACCTCAAGAACATTACCATTCGTATACTTAAATACACGGAGAAATGCCTTGGTTTTTCCACCTTTATCTTTTGCTGCATGAAGCACAAATAGTCAAAACCAACGTTACAAAGAATATACAGAGTTAAAAGGTCATATATGATTATTTTGGAACCGAATTCATTAGATTGAAATTCTGGAGATTTGTTAGTTAATCTTCTTTGACATTAAGAGGGAAATCAGAAGCTACTGAACCAAGCAGCTCTCAGAGCCAAAGACTTAAGGTTCATGTCAATAAGAAATAAGAAACGCTTATTCTATCACTAATGGCTTAAGTTATATATATCGCAAACTAAGTTCTAAATAGTACAAGAAAAGGGCCATCATGGGAGACTCTATCCAACCAATTGTGCTTGGTATTTAGCATTGAAACAATGCTAGAGGAGCTTCCATGTATCATAAACACACACACACAAATAAAAACACATCAGATTTGGATAGGTAGCATGACAGAAAAAGGCCAAAAATAAGCAACCAGTGACTAAAACTTACTGTTAATCTTTCTTTAAAATTATAGCTCATGCACTTTTCCCCAAAAAGGTTCGTTAATCATGTTAATCTGGTTCGAAGTTTAAATAGACCATCAAGGACCAATAAGATTTCACAACTTCTACATCTATGTTATCAATGCATTTTCACCAACTCCTCACCTGTTTTAAAAGTTAAATACTTCAATTTCTGAAATTTCATAAAAAATTCAAGTACGGCATGCCACTGTCAGGTGAATTTTCAAATTTCAACTAACATCTCCAACCAAGTTCTGAGTTTATCACTTGTGGCTACACACTCAATACAATAGTATGACTATGAACGGATTAATTCAATTAACATTCTATAACTTAAATAACATACGACAAATATAAAGAGATGAAGTACTTACTGGAGAGCGCAAGAACCCTAGGTTTCGCCATCTGCGCCCCTTTGCCAAATTTCCCTTTGCCCCACGCACCCTTGCTTTTCGCAACACGAATCGCCATCACAACTTTCTGTTTTGTGTCTTCAATTGCCGATTCGCAGGCTCTCCGTAGCTCCTTATCATCGGCGCTAGATTTCGCCATTTCTTCGTTGCTTCAGTGCTTCCTCTCTGTAAACCATAAAATTTGTGCAGAATCCTTCGATCTCTCAATGAAGATTGAATTCGTATGAAGAATCACTGATATAGATGTAGATCCATCAACAATCGTGATCAATCGTCTTCCTCACGTCACTAGAATGGAGAATGCTTACGACAGATGTACGGATGCAAGGGGCTCATCATGACATCATCAACTGTTTGTGACTCCATGCACGTATCGATTGATGGGTTTAGTTTGAGTGAATTGCAGAAATGGTCCTTGAACTAGTGTCAATCTTCACTTCTAGTCCTTCACTAATATAATATTTCTTAAATGTGGTGACATTTTATAGATGTTTAAGAAGCTCGGTACCAACAAAATAAATTCCGGCAAAGTCCCCTACATGAAGCTATCTCATGAAGAGAATGCATCACATCTTAATTAATTGCGATATCGTTAATTCGGTGTGGAACTTAGTTTATAGCCGATGCAAATGCAAAATCCCCCGCTCACATGTTTGAAACAACTAACACTTTCAATGCTACAAAGAGTTTTAATCGCCTCATGTATGCAATATTTTTAACAAAGTTATCATGCATTTGGAAAGTGTGAAACGATCGAATGCACAACAAAAATAAGCAAGGTCATTTGGAGGTTCTTGGTGACATAAAAACGTTATTCTTTTTATGGATGAAAAATAGATGAAAGATTGGTAATTTGAATTGGGATTCTTGGTGTAGATTTTCGATGTAATTGTCTCATGTTCTTAATTGTACTTTATATCTAGCTTTTTGATAGATCTTTTCGAAATATTTTTATGATTTGGTGTTTTAAAAAAATACTTAGTTAAATACATAATTTCCACAAAAATAAGGTTAACGGAATGATTCAAAAGCATGGTCATTGCTACACCCTCTTCGCACATCCTACATAGCTACCAATTGCAACTCATATTCATCTTTTTTTCTTAAAACAAACTAGCATATAACACACGTACATAATAGTAAGTTAATATGTAAAACACAATGATAAATAATAACTTATTTATTTAATACATTAAAAATATTGATAAAGCAACATAAAATAATATAAAACATAAAACACAATGATATATATGATATTGTGTTTTATAGAACACATTTGTGTGTTTTTTAAATGATTTGTTCAGGTTAATATATTGGTGATATAATATCATTGTTTAATTTTAATATATATATATTATAATAAAATAACAACATACTTGTACAATACATAAAAAATGACAAAAATAACACGAAAAATATTAGAGACAATGACCCGATATTGATATTAAACTTGATGTATTTAACATAATGACCTAAATATTTCCTCCTTTAAAAACAATATAAAAATAGATGTTAAACCCAAATCATTTTTAACCCTTTTAAAGTTAAATATGATTTTCAATATAACCCTACCCAAACATATATTGATATAAATTCTATATCAAATGGATTAACATAACCTTGTCTATTATTATTTACAAATTTAAAACTTTATACAAATAAATTCAATGATCGACTCACAATTTAATACTTTTAATTTATAGGAGTGTGAATTTCTAACATAATATTAATCTGACATGGAATTTGTGGATTTGGGTTTAGTATAAATGAGTTAGGGTCAAACCTGTTAACCCGTTTAGCTAAACAGGTCGGGTTTGGGTTCAACCCGATGTGTTCGCGGGTTAACCCATTTAGCCCATTTTTTATTATTTTTTTATTTTTTATATATTTTGCGTCATAAATTAAATTTCTTTTGTGTTTTGTTTCAAAATTTAAAACTTAAAATAGAAATTTTCATAAGATTTCAAAACTAAAATAAATTGTGTATTTTATAGAGCATTATGTTTGTAAAATAAAGCTTTTAAAGTACTAATATTTGGAAAAAATTAAAAATTCAGGTCTATCGGGTCGTGTTCGTATCATCCGTAAATTTTCATGTCTTGTTTGGGCTGACAATCTGACACAACTTTCGGATAGAGGCTCTTTTTGGTTCGTGTAAATTTTCAGGCTCATGTCAGGTTGAACCCGAAAACACGCCCCTTTATCACCCCTGAATATTCATAGAGATATTAAAATAGGTAACTGTTATTCTCAAAGAGAGAAACTAATAAAAGGGCGTACCTGGTGCTGCAAAGAGCTCCCGCGTTTTCGCAGGGTCCAGGGAGGGTCCGTCCCATTTAAGGGAAGATGTACGCGGTCTTTCCCCACATTTTATGGGGAGGCCGTTTCCACGGATCGAACCTGAGATCTTCAGTCCCTTAGGAACAGCTTTTACCGCTGCGCCAAGGCCCGCCCTCCAAAGAGAGAAACTAATGAAATCCCTAAAACATCCCACTTTATTGTTCATTTACTTCTTTTTTAACATATAGGTTAATTAACATATAGGTTAGTTCATCATTGAATAATTGAAAAAATCATTATTGAATGATATTTAAATGGGAAGTCGTATTTCAAAATTAAATAATATAAAAAATTGTTATTTAAGTTATTTTAAGGAAATTACTATTCTTATTATTAGCTTTGTCGGTGGGGGTATTTTTTTTCTTTTTTTTGTGCTTTAATTTTTCTTTTGCTTTTTTGTTTATGTTTTACTTTTTTTTTTTTTTTTTTGTGTTTTAATATGGTTTGTTTTGGGTGTGGGTTCGATTTTTTTTGGGGTTTGGGGGTGAGGTTTTTTTGTTGGTTTTTTTTGTCCGACACGTCTCTTTGATGTGTGTTTCGATTATGTTCGTTGTCGTTGTCTTTCTCTGGGTTTTTATTTTTATTTTTTCGTTATCGATACCCTGACGATACTCGCTATTAAGGTTTGGGTTTTCCTATTGTTTGCTTTTTTTGGGGCTTTGGTTTTTGTCGATTTTCTATTTTTGACTGTCGCCTTCTTGCGGCTTTGATTTTCGTCTGTTTTGTGTATGGTGTTGTGTTTTGATTTAGTTTTGAGTTCTAAATATTCTTGTGTGTTATAGATTTAGGTTTTGGTATGTTTTATTTTATGTGTTTTGCTGGTTTAGGGTTACGTTAAAACTCGCATAGCCGCGGCAACGCGCGTTAGAAAAAACTAGTTTTAGTCTAAAAGGAAATGATAATCTATTATATTAATCTATGTAATATATAAAGCGATGCAAATCTAAAAACTAAAATAAAAGATTTGAATTGCATTTACGAAAACTTCAGCAAACTGGACCACTATATAAGCAAACTGTCACGAACCTAACTGCAAACCCCCAGTCTCCCACTATCTCCCTACACATATACACAATCTCTACGTGCTTCATTGCTACAATCACCATCATCACCATCTTCTTCTTCTTCTTCTTCTTGATCAATGGAGATTATTATGGGAATCAGCTTCATTCTTCTTCTTCTTCTTCTTCCATCTATCCTTCTTACAGGTGATTAACATCTCCATAAACACATACTTTAATTACTCTGTTTCAGTTTCTAATGTTTAATCATTGTACATTATAATTTATAGCGTAATGCAACTGTTTGTTCGATCATTCGTTGTTACATTGATCGATTCAGCTTTCAGTTTCGGCTAGTTTAAGCTTTCTTATCCTTAATCATACTGATATCGCTTTAATTTCAGAAATCATTCAAAACAGATTGTTTCGATTCAGATAGTTTTTATAGCGTAATTAGGGCTTTTAGGTTCATTGCAGTTATATTAATCATCTTCCTCTCCAATGGAGATTAGTATGCCAACCAGGTGATTAATATCTACATAACTTACTTTAATTACTCTGTTTCAGTTTCTGCTGTTTAATCATTGTACATTATAACGTTATTCAACTGTTTGTTCGATCATCAGTGCTTATATTGATCGATTCAACGTCTAATTTCTGCAACTTTAAGCTTTCCAATCCTTAATCATACTGCAGTAATTCGATTCAGATAGTTGTCGTAACGTAATTAGGGCTTTTAGGTTCATTGATCATTGCAGTAATTCGATTCATAGATTCGTTAATCAATATGTTATCAATGATTTCGCTCGCTTTTTTTATAGATTTGAATGGATTTAATCGACGTTAATCATGTATGTTATCAACAATTTTGCATAATCGATTTTATATAATTTGTGATTTACAGGAGATGAGGTTTCAGCTACAATGTTCACGTTACAAAACAGTTGTACCTACACCGTCTGGCCGGGGACGCTCACCGGCAACAACGGCACCGTCATAGGCGACGGCGGTTTCTCCCTACCCCCCGGCGGTTCGGTACAGTTTCCGGCGACTCCAGGCTGGTCCGGCCGGTTCTGGGCGCGAACCGGCTGCACGTTCGACGAATCCGGCAACGGAAATTGCGTCACCGGCAACTGCGGCAGCGCTCTCAAGTGCTCCGGCGGTGGCACTCCGCCGGTCTCCCTAGCGGAATTCACCATCTCCGGCGCCGGCGGCAACGTCGATAAGGACTTCTACGACGTCAGCCTCGTCGACGGATACAACGTCGGCATCGGAATAAAACCAACCGGTGGCGCCGGTGACTGCCAGTACGCAGGGTGTATTGCGGATCTGAACGTCAACTGTCCGCCGGAGCTGCGGGTGGTCGCCGGCGACGGAGCGGTGGTGGCGTGTAGAAGCGCGTGTGATGCATTCAACTCGCCGGAGTTCTGCTGCACCGGCGATCACGCAACTCCGGCGACGTGTGCTCCGACGGAGTTTTCGGTGATGTTTAAGGCAGCGTGCCCTAGTGCTTACAGCTATGCGTATGATGATGCTTCGAGTACGTTCACTTGTTCCGGGTCGGATTACTTGATTACGTTTTGTCCAACAAGTGGGTTTTGAGGGGCTTAATTAGGGTTTATTGATTTTTAAAGGTATTGAGATTGATGATGAGACATGAGTCAGTTAGATTGGAGATTGTGTTTTGTGTTAGAACTTAGATGAATCTAATTTTTTGAAAAACAAGGTTCAGATGGATCATGGATGACTTCAGAGTTCAGATTAGTTTGATTAATAAATTAATTAGTTAATGTACTTGAGTTGATTAATCAATCATTAGTTTTGTCTTGAAACAAATGATATCATTAGAATCTCCGGAACAATGTCCCAACGGGTGATCTTATGGACAAATGATGTACTTAATTTTAGGAAAAAATATGTATTTAATTATTGTAAAATACAAGTGCGAGGATGCTGTTATACTAGAAGTAAAATAGGTTAATGTGTGTTTGTTGTCTGAAATATAAAAAAAGTAGCTGCATCTAGTATATATAAAAAGTGATTATTGAAACTCATCCGCTTAAATCAAAACAAGTAAGCTGGTTCAAGATTCATGCGATTCAATTTATATCGTGATAGTTAACTAGTCTAGTCAATAGTACAGAAAATTAAACTAGTTGTGTATAAGTTTTTTTTGTTTAGTTTTTTAATTATATAGTTATTGATATGCACCATACATGTAATTTATATTTATAAACTAAGAGTTTTTAATACAAACTAACAATTCTAGGAAAAAAAATTGGTTTAGAGTGTTAAAACTAGTCAATCCAAAAGACCTACCCAATCCACATGTTTGGCATATCTTTTCTCGAAACCATTGTTAGTGGTTCATCCTAATAGAATCAAAACTGATTGTACCACACTATAATACTCGAGGCTGGCTCTATAGTTTACTTTGTGAAGCATCGGGCTTCCACACACACCCCCCCCCCCCCCCCCCCCCCCCCCCCCGCGAAAATAAGGCCTCCATTATGTAAATATATATATATAGTGGGTTTCAGTATTATATAAGTCAATAAAATCTTGAAGCAAAAATAACAATTAATAGTTGAGTCACAATGAAATTTTGATAAAATAATCGGCTAATGAAGAGACAGAGTCACACAATTCACAAAGCAGACAACCTTTTCTGAGTTCCTTTCTCTCCAAATGATTTGATCAACATCGTTAATCTTTTTTTTCATTTTTTTTCTTTGATTGGGGTCCAAAAAACTTTAAGCCGACCCTGATAACATTGAGACATCCTAGTATGTTTTGTCTATAACCGAACACACCCCACTTAATTTCTTTCCATTTTGGGTTATTTTTTTAAAAAGTCTCTACACATTTAAGCATTCTTGAGTTGGAACAACCACCCACAAGCTCAAAGCCAAAGTTGGCCTTATGCCTTTATCCTTTATAATACAACTAGCCATGAGAAAATGAACTGTGGGGAAAAAGAACTACAGGCTGTTCTATAATTTATTATTGTTGAAGCTTAAAAACCAAGACTCCATCTCTTTCAAGCCTGTGCATGGAGCCTTGTCATCGAAAAGTGGGTCCAAGCAGTCTAGTGATGCAGTGCATACCAGATTATACACTTGGCATGCAAAACAACAAGCTCACAACAGTGTATCGTTATATGTTTCATTCCATGGTATTGACATGAGTGAGTTACGTATGCAGATTTAGCAGAATAGTAACAGTGAAAGATAGAAACTTCCTGAAAGTAGGGAAAATGATAAGTGAACGCATAATCTTTATGGTGCAAATGGGTTCGGGTAGTTCTGGATTTTTTTTGTCTACATACCGGAAACGAACATGTCGCTCATAATTACAAGTCCACTGTATTTGTGGTAATTTTTACCCTCAGTTATGTTCAAGTGTTAACGAGATGGAGTCCACTTTATTTGTGTAGTTTTTACCCTCGGTAACAAATGAGGCTGCCAGAGTAATATGAGGGGGCATATGAGGCTCCTCATGTCAAGGATGAGGTGGTTTATATTGAATCAAGTTGTTAACCTCAATTCAGAAGAAAACCAGTGTAGTAGGATTTTTTTTACATTAAAAAGCTACACCAAAATCTTTGCTAAAGGTAAATTAACATACATGTACTATGTTCTTTAGAGGCAAACAAAACACCAATGTGTGTGAGATGAGCTCTATTTCCTATAACAAAAATGAGAATTATATATTCCCTTTATTCATATCATGACTTTGGTTACCAAATCGAACCATTCAAAATGATTTAACATTCATATCTTTTAGTTATCTTCATTCTTGATGAGATTTGGTCCATCATCCCAATTAGAGATGTGGGATTTGCTAAGGTGCATTTAGGCAAATTTCACATCAATCATGGACAAGAGAATTATTGGGTTTATAAAGATTAATCCGCCTCAAATACCATAAATATGTTTTGAGCACATTAACTATAGATAAGAGAAGAACTTTATATTAGATGTGTTTATATGAGACAATATCTATGGATAAATGACATCTTAAGAAGTTGTCACTTGAGCAATTAAAGCAAATTCATAAGCTTTTTGTTGATGAAAACGAGCAATATTGGTGGTATGTGAAGCAAAACTAAAGAATAGGTGTGAAGTGCATTCTTGATACATTAAAAACCTACATTTAACTCTTTATTAAAAAAATAAAGATGGACCCAAAAGCGGAATTTTTTTAATAAATATAGAGTCCACCTCCCTAAAATAGTTTACTCGCCCCCGTCCTCCCCCCCAACCTTTGGGTCAAATTCCGCCACTGGTTTGATTGATTCGATCCGGTTTCAAACCAAACCGATGGACCCAAAAGCGGTCTTTTGCACCTCTAGGCTTTTTTTTGGAAGATTAGCTTCAGTGGTCGCGACCCGAAGTCGCCCTAGCCACGCGAGTTCGAGCCCCCGATCCCCACTGGGCGTAGGACTTACCGTGATCGACAGAGTGTTAAACCACACGGCTGGACCCGACTAACCCCACGGAATGTGGGTAAACCCTCCCCCCTCAGGATAAACCCGCGACTTACGGTCACTTGTCCTTATCCTCATCGAGGTGGCATAATGGTTTTTGCACTCTAGGCTATAAGGTGCTCTGTATTTAATTGAATTTTTCCTATTTAATTATTCCTGTTTCTAAATCACTTTCATCTGTCTTCTAAAACGTTAAAGTATTTTGACGAATGTGTGAAACATGATAAAAATTACTGAATTGTGTAACAAAAAGAAAAAAAGCACAGGATAAACACGTGTAATTGATAAATTTCATAAACAATTAAACATGCATATATGCATGAAGCAACACGAGATATGGTTCGAACAAAATTCTAAGGAGCATATTCCCTACACATATGCATCGAACAAAATCCACAAGCATGTGACAGTAGACGATGCTCTAAGACCATGAGATGATGCTTGGTCGACGGTTCAAGATCGCACTCTAGACGATATTGTGATCGACAATATAGATGTGCCTTAACCGAAACAGAGTTATTGTGATCGACTGATCGGATTACTTGTAAAAGTTTAGTAGGGGTAAAAAGAGATGGATGGAACAAATATGAGAGGGTTTATATACACTGTTTTTTTTTTCCATAAACTATTTATATAGTACAAATTGTTTTTTTTTTCCATAAACTATTTATATAGTACAAATTGTTCATCAGATACATCTGTTTATGTGACGATTAATATTCTCATAAAAATTATGATTCTATATCGAACCATCCATAACATGACTCATGTCACAAGCATAAGTTGAGTCCCAATACTCAAACTTATACTAGGAAGCAAGTCCACATCTAACTATTTAATATACACACCAAACCGATCCGAAACTCGACAGTGTTTATATAACTTAACTAAAAACTATACTTGACCTTCCTCCACGACTCGAATCTTGAAAACCCGAGACTGTATTATGGCGTGTAGGGTAAAAAACCTTGCAAAGCTCGTTATACCTTTGAAGATCAAACCCATACGCCTGCATAAGCTTCCTCTGCTTTGTCTTGAACCGACGTTGAAAATAGCCTTCAAAAGTGGGCTCTTTCGACGTCTTGATGAAAAACATATACGCGAGTGCAAAGTGAAACGACGTGACAAAGAAGCAAATAGGCTCCATCACGTCCCAGCTAAGTTCCCAAAACGTAAGCCTCATGAACGCGAGCGTTTGCATAACTAGAAAACCGAGACCACAGTAAAGCTCTACGCGAACTTGTGATAGAGATTTTCGATCAATCAAGGCCTTTTGTGTCTCTAGTGTTTCAAGCTGTTGTTTCCTTGGGTCATTTGGTGTGGCTATTGATTGTGAGATCAATTTCTCCATTGATTCTGCTAACTGTTACAATAAGTCAGTGAAACAACGTGTTAAAACTTTGAATCAGTTACAAATCGTTCAGATAATGAACAAAATCAACTGTAAATTTGGAGATTATCGAAATTGGGGACGTGATTACGACATTACGTGAAAACCTAACAAAATTCGTAAACATTATCTGTGTTTTAGATCAGACCAGATCAATGCTGGTGAAATTAAGTTCATGATTGACTGATTTTCATTGAAATAACATGAAATCGAATTGAATACCAATTGATTGAATGTAGAGAATACGAAACCCTAGGATCATTACATCATATGAAATCAGATCGTAATCTGTAGGTGTGATATCGATTATGAAATTCCGATGACATTTGAAGCGATTGATACCTGATCGGGACGGAGGAACACAACGTTTCCGAAGACGATGACGTCACCGGCTTGATCCAACATTTTCGAGAACTCAACACCTTGATCACTATCGCTACAAGCGTCAATGCAGACGGAGAGAAACTCAGAGTAGCTAATCGAGTTCATCGGAATCTGCTTCACCGCCGATCTCACCTTCTGCAACTGAGAAAACCTAAGGATCTTCCTCGCATTATCAATGGATATTCCGACGGAATCTACAGCCACCGTCGCCGGAATCTTCAATCCATCAAGCCGGAGACGTTCTCCGGTAGAAACATTCATCTTCTCCCTCAGCTTCTCACCGATCGGAAACGAAAAAAGCTCCGGCACACTCATCGTAGACGACTGATTGATCTTCCTCCGCTGGAGGAACCGCCGGAATATCCCGCCGTCAGCGGCGGCGGAGGACTTCTCCGGCGACGTCAACATTTCGCGACGGAAGTTCGATTTAGTGACGGATAGTGTTTTTTGTGACAAGAGATCTCCGATCGCCGTAGTTTGATCGTCGATGAGGCGTTTTGAGATGGTTCGCCGGAGCGCCATTGATGACGGTGGTGATGAGAAGTTGATGTATGAGGTGATGATGTGTTGCAGAATGTGTGTATGGTTGGGTTTTATAGTGTCAAAATAGCGTTTTGCGGGAAAGAATCGCGAGATGTGTGAATTTATCGTATTGGTTCTATTGAAGGATGACAAATATTCTCCGCATGTGATGCTTGATTCCATATATATATAAGATTCTATGTAAAACATACCATATGTACAATGTTTAACATAATATTTATGAGTAATAAATTATTTTTTTGAAAGGCGAGTGTCACAGCGGAAATCCTATCCCATGAGAACCCAGACCACACGAGTTCGAGCCAAGCGGGGGGTGTAAACTATGTTGTCTTAACCGGGCCCACGCTACAGAGCCCCCTGGCGATCGAACCCGGTGGGAAAACCTTCGGGCGGGAACCCCACATATTGTGGGTAAACCCTCCCCCCTCAGGATCGAACCCGTGACCTTTTGATCACAGAGCTCTATCCCTCATTGAGGTGGTTTATGTTTATAAACCTTGAAACTCATCGAACTGGCCCGGTCAGACTGTTTAAACTGAAGCAAGTTAGTTAGTTTGTCCGGTTTGAGATTTTAACGGTTTTATCTATATAAGAGTGTTGTATCTAACGGTTTAATGGTTTGAGTTGAAACGTGAAACCAGATGTTTGACTTTTTGTTTATATACTTTTTTTTTTGAAATATGTATGTATGAATATTATAATCATGAATAATTATTATTACTCTAAATATTTAATACATACTAAGGATATTAAAAAATATATAAAAAAAAAGTCCATTTAAATTGTCGAAACGGTAGTATTGAACCGCTAAACCGTCAAATTGATGGAACATGCCCACTTGCACGACCTACCCAAACCGACTAGTTTGATTTACCATTTCTTGAATGTGTGATTAATGGTTCAGTCTAGAATTTGTGTCAAAATCGGTCAAACTGATCTTTGAAGTCCCTCGATAGTATGATCGTAGAAAACCATTTAGTTAAACCATAGCTGAAAAAATAGAAAGAAAAATCGGTTAAGAAACAATGATTGAGTTCTGGTAGTTTCTTATGAGCAAGTTTATGATTTAATTATGATTATATGAATATTGTTACCTAAACTGGATTGAACGAAAAATCAAGATTTATACTTTGAAAAATTTAAATAAAAAGCAATTCTCGATCTAAAAAGTGTAAAAAGAAAATCTCAACGATTAATAATCTTAATCAACAGTCAAGATTAAATTATAGTGAATAAGATTTTTAAAATGGTATTTTAGTTGTAGCTACTTTTGTTGACTTTTTAGGTTGTACTTTTCTTAAACGTTCACAACCTTTATATATGAAAATATTTATATAAAAAACTAAACCATAAAAATGAGTGGTTTTTTATCTTTTATTTGAGTGCATTATCGTCATATAAAAATAATGATTTTTATGTTTTTTCAACTCATATGAAATATGTCGTTAATGCACGTTTAATGTAGTTTATTGTGTCTTTTTATTAGTTCTTGTGTTTTTTTAACACTATTGTGTTTTTCTAAAATAATAAATTTTAAAAAAACATAATGGTAACACAATGATTAATTAACAACTAATTAATCTAACACCTTAAAGAATAATAATAAAATAACATAAAAGGATATAAAATGTAAAACACAATGATATAATATCCCATTGTGTTTTTTGCTTCTCATTATATTGTTCTGAACACTATGAGTTTTGATAAACACCTCGGTGAAATATAATTATTGGGTATTTCTAATTGTAAAATACAATGATAAAATAATAAGAAGTTTATAATATATATATATATATATATATAAGACAATGATAAAAATAACATAAAGTGATAAAATGCAAAACATAATATTAAATACATATAACAAATGATAAAAAATATTCTACACAATGACATGATGATTAGACACAAAAACATAACGTATTTGATACAATGACTAAAATATATTTTCTTTTAAAATAATTGAAGAACACAAGTGAATCCCAAAATATTTTTAAACTTGTTAAAATAAATATGTTTTTTATTACAACTCTATACCCTGATACTTTTCATTTGTGTTAGTATATATTAGATGTCAATACAAATTAATTTTATTACCATATTATTATGAATCTCTATATATAATAAATGAAAAAAGTTTAGCCACGTGGCAAGATTTTAGCAAATACACTGCCACATGGCATCTTCACATCATGCAATTGCCACGTGGCGTTTTATTAGCAATATGCTTCTAAAAGAAAATTCTAAAAGGAAATGCTGAAATATCATTTAATTTCTAATTAAACAACTTCCAAAATTAGATTTTAAAAATTAATATTAGAAAAGAAAATTTAAAAACCTTAAAATTCAAATTCAATATCTAATTCAATCCAATATTTTATCTAAAAATAACTAACTTAATTAGTTTAAATTTAAAATTTAAAACTAACAATTTGAATATTCAAATGGAGCATAAGTAGTTCATAAATTTTAAATTCTAATGGTAACAATCAATCCGAGTATTTTGGGTTAATAGTTTTAAAATTTGAAAATCTTCTATATTTTAACAATATCGTATAATATATGTCTGCATTATATTACATAATACCATTGTTTATTATATATATACAACAAATATTTTTTGCTTACTGTTATTCCACTATCGAATATCTTTTTAGAATATAATAAATAACTATCAAATTACCTTGCTCAACGGGACATTATCAGTATAAAAAGTAACTTTATTAAGAGATATTGACATATCACGCCATGATTCGTATATGAAGACAACCAATGTATAATAATAAGGTAGAAACTTACTCTATTAGGTTTATTGTGGTTGAGGATGAGATATTATTCAACTAATAGGATTGTTATCTTATTCCTATAATTTTATTTTATAAAACATATTTGCTATATATCCTTAATTTTTTATATTTTTAATTACAGAACACTACAATACATGAGAATATTCTAAATGATGATTTAATAAGTTTAAGAAGTTAGTCACTGAATATGGTTAAAAATTTATATACAATAAAATTTTTAGATATTTATAAACATTCATATTGTTTTACTATGTATTTGATTCTTTTATTTAATTTACAGGTATACATTTATTTAATCGACCTTTACATGCATAATATTACAAGCTTATTAAGAATAACTGATAATTTATGTTTCTATTTATTTTAAAGAGTAAATTACATGGATGGTTCTTGTAGTTTGGTCAAAATTTTAGATTTGTTTCTTAAACTTTTAAAATTCAAACATAGTCGTAGATGTATATTTATCTTTTATCAATGGTCTTTATTTTGTTAGTTCTGTTACTAATATTAAGTTTTTATTAAAATGACTATTTTACCTATAAAGATCATTAATGTAATTTATTTTTTATTTAAATAAAAAATGTTTTTAAAAATGTTATTTTTAGAATGTTCAGGTTTTTAAATGTTTCTCTAAAAATTTTAATTTTTTAAATATCTCTCTTAAAACTTTTTGATTTTTAAAGGTACTTTTTAAAAGCATTATCCTCTTTATTAAAACCATTTGATTTTTTAAATGTAATTTTAATAATTATCAATTTTCTAAATACTTTTTTTAAAACTATTTGTTTATTGAACGCTTAAAAAATACTAAAAAAGTCGTTTGAAAATGAATTGCTTTTTAAAAAGATGTTTAAAATAGTGATTGTTTTTTTAAATATGATTTAAAAATAAATGGTTTAAGTAAAATTTTTTTAGAAAACAAATAGTTTTATAAAAACTTTTAAAATTTCAAACTGTTTTAAGAACGACATTTAAAAAATGGACAGTTTAAACATGTTAAAAGCAAACATTTTATAAATTATGTTATTATAAATTTTTTATTCATGTATTTAAAACGTATTTTATTATATAATAAACATATTAATAATGAAATAATAAAAATATTCAATAATAAAAACTTTGAAAAAACAAGAATATAAAGCTTTCCTTAATAAAAATAATACTATAGTTTAAAAGGTAAATTAAATGGATAGTCGATGCGAGTAAAATGTCATTTTTATAATTTTTAATATTATTAATTGTTGACTAACAGAACTTCAGACCATAGATGAAAAAGAAAAAAAATTAGGAATTATATTAAAAAATATTAAACTTTAAGTACCAAATTTAAAATACATAACATAAGGATCGTATGTGCAATTTACTTTATTTTAAATTTAAGTTTTCCAACCCGTGTAACACACGGGTGGTTAGGCTAGTAATATATATATTATTCATCTATTTTCCACTCTCCTGTAAAATAAACGACCACGGCTTGGTCATCGGTAAGACACTGTTCCGTATCATAGTCGCTCCCGCAACACCTTCTCTCGCGAGTCGCGTGCATTGTGGTTGTATTTTAGGCGTCAAAGATTGTACACTCAATGATCCTTATATATGTAACATATTACTTTCTTAAAATATTATTAATGATCAATTTATTTATACATTACGGGTTGTAATTAAGATTTAGTGGGTTGTACCCGCTTTTTTTTCTTACCCTTAATCCCAACACGCCGCAACGTGTGCGTGTGCATAGTTTAACGTTTTTGTGTCTATATTTTTCGATTTAACGGCTCGGTCATTGC
Organism: Flaveria linearis; assembly: GCA_024085815.1. NCBI lineage: Eukaryota > Viridiplantae > Streptophyta > Magnoliopsida > Asterales > Asteraceae > Flaveria > Flaveria linearis. The sequence goes on from CM044016.1 coordinate 48,988,345, forward strand.
ACACGGGTCTTAGATTGACTTAGGTGCTGTTTGTTTCTGTGACATCTTGAAAATTTGTTAATTAAAAGTTAATGTTGATATGTTCTTGAAAGGACTAATGTTGTCATTTATGAAACTCGTGGGCAAATTATGCTTGTTTCCTTATTTTATATATTCTATCTTTAATATCTTGAGCAATTAAATTGAACATAGCAATGATAATATCAAATTATGTTAGTAATCACAATAATAATAACTAAACTACTAAGAATGTTAATATTAACATTAATAATAATAATAATAATAACAATAATAATAATAATAATAATAATAATAATAAACTATAATGTTATTAATAATAATAATACTAGTTACCTATTATGAAATTTGCAACTGATGAATAGTAGTGATGAACAGTTTAACAGTGCTCACTTCTAGAAACCACTTGCAACCTCTAAAACCCCCAATTGCCACTTACTTCTACAGACCACGCTCATCTTCATCTTCTCAACGTCATCTTCTCAACGTCATCTTCATCTTCTCAACGTCATCTTCATCTTCTCAACGATTCATCACTGTAAGTTGTAGTTTCCACCATTTCATTGTTCCATCTATCTTCTCATTTTACTCTTAAAACTACCAATGATGTTGGTTTTGTTTCTGAATTTTGGTGGTTTTATGTTGTGGTAGTCGAATGTTTTTGTGAAACCCTAGATTACTTCAATAATCCCAAATGGGTCTCTAATCTTTCCTGCCTCCGGCGACCTTTTCCGTCGTCGCCGGCGCCGGAGATCCTTCCGTTCCCAAATCACCACCTTATATAAACACACAAAAACCGCAAGAAAATCCACCGGAGGAAAGGCTCCAAGGAAGCAATTAGCGACAAAAGCCGCCCGGAAGTCGGCTCCGGTGACCGGAGGAGTGAAGAACTTGGCCCTTCTATCTCTAGGAGGAGGTTGGCAGGCTTTAAATCACCATGAACAATGGAACAAGAATGAAGAAAAATAAGAACAGAACAAAGTTCAGCAGCTATGCGGATTCGATTTTGCCATGATAATGGGGGAGTATTGTCTTTGCAGTTGAGTCGATCTTCAAGGCTTCCACCAGAAAGATACTCATAGATGATTATCCATGAATCTGGACAGGCTCCTATTAAGGTTACAAGATTTGGGTGTCTCAGTCTGTTCAAAACATTGACCTGAAAAGTCAACAACAAGCACAGATGCATTAGTAGATTATTAGATTATTATTTCAATAGTCATGTTTCTAACCATCATACCTCCTGCTGAAATTCTGTGGGGCCTTGTAGGCTATGTGAGTGCAACATCTTTATGGCAACTTCAGTTTGCCGAATAAAACCTCTAAAAATACTTCCATATCCCCCTTCTCTCCATGTTTGATTATCTGCCTCTTAGGTAATGATACATTTACAATCACTAAGTTCTTCTTTAGGTGCGCTTGCAACTATGGTTTTTTGTTTCTTTATGCGGATGAATGTTTTCCATTTATATCTTCTTTATTATGCCTTTTATGTTTTGTACACTATTTTTGATGTCTATCTACTGGATTTCTTTTTGTGTTACTGTTTCTTTTTTAAATGTATTTGTGATTACATATTTTATTGTGTTAACCAAAAATTTTGACTATAGGTTGGCTTCTTTTGGCTTTGTAATCGTATTTTAGCGTGTGCTGCTGTTAGATACAGGTACGTCTTAAGGTTATCTAAATGTTTTTGAATTTTATGTCAACATTATTTATCAGTTTTTTTGTGTAAGGAGTGGTTTTGGCATGGATCCCGTTATATCTTTTTTTTATTAGTTTCCGTCCGTAGCTTTAATATATTTTTATATTTTCGTTTACATTGCCATTTTACTGTAGTGAACATATATCCATTTTTTGAATGCTCAGGTAGAATTTAATATGGTTGTGCTTATGGAAACCTTTAGACTGTTTTTGATTTTAAACTGCTGACGATGTTTGTGTTTTACTCCTGTTAAAAAAGGATTTTTTCATGATTTATGTTTAGTGACATGGGTTTTTCTATAGGTTTAAAATTTGTGCCTTCGCTTATTATTCATATTGTCTTTTTAGAATTCAATGCCTAAACGTGTGACAACCCGGAAATTTTTTTTTATTTTTAATTATTTAATATAATAATTAGGTGATTGGTATTTTTTTAATAATAAAAACAATGAAATAATAATAATAATATTATTATTAAAAATAATGTTAATAATGATAAAAATAATAATAATGAAAATATTATTATTTATAAGAATTTATTAAAAAAATGGATTTATAAGTCCAGGGGGAATTTCTGTAATTTTTAAAACTTGGTTTTAAAAACTTAAAACATAAAATATAAACATTTCAAACCACAGGGACCATTCTGTAAAATTAATATTTACAACCCAACCCCCCGCCCTTCCCCGCATTTCCGGCCACCGGAATCTCGCCGCCGGCCGCGGCTCCGGCGAGGCCAAATCGCCCAAAATACCCCATTTTAAAACCTGAAACTTATACCAAATCGTTTGTAAACAATATTCGAACATATCTCCTCTTTTAATTTGAATAATTGAATGACCTAACATTACCAAACCCACTTCGACCCACTTTCGGCCGACCACGCACGAAATCGAGCATTATTGAACTAAATTAATACAAATAATCAAGTATAAATAGTCATTGACCTGTTCCTAATCGAATACACCTCTCAATTCAATCTAAAACATACATAAACCTCACATTCGATTACAATATTCTTTCGGACCTGCACTCAATCGACTGACCTGTTTGGAGCAACATTTATTGCAATTGATAGAGGGCTATTGATCATAATCGTGTGGGGAAACTTACTGTGAAATTAATTTGATTATCATCCACGATTTCACCTCGAACCATTTCTCCCCTGTCGCGGCTTCTTCTTCGTCGGATTTTTCTTCAATTCGAACGTGTACAGGTAATTGAATACATCTGAAGACTCGATTTAACATAGGGAGTAAAAGCCCTATGGTACAGATCATTAACAACGTCGAATTGATCTTCAATTTGATTCAAATCGAAACTAGGGTTTCGGGGATTTGGGGGAAATTGGAAATTTGTTTGAAAGCTTGTTTTTAAGATTTGATAAAGGAGTTCTATCGCGGCCACGGCCCTTGGTTTACTGGTATGTGCGCGGGTGTGTGAGTTGGAGGTCACGGGTTCGAACCCGGCCTCCAACATTTATTTTTAAAAGCCTTTTTAACCCTTTTAAAAATATGGAAAAATTTGTAAAAATTATAAAAATAAATTCTATAAATTCTCCTTGTTTTAAATATTATAAAATTATTTTCTGTAAATTTCTTTATTTAAAAACCTTAATAAATTTTTATAAAATGTTATTTATAAATGTTAAAAATACTTATTTTTAAAAATAGATTCTAATTTGTGAAATAATCATAAAAATCATAAAAATTATATAAATTATTATTTACAAATGTCATACACAATTATTTTTATAAAATGGACACTAAATAATAATTTAAATCATTAGGTATTAACGGATACAATATATTTTATAATTACACCAAATGTTTAAGAATATTATTCTCATAAAATATATTTTAAATGGTATAGATTACTATCTTATCATTAATCGAAATACCATTTTTTTTAATTATCCTTAGGTAATTATAAATTACATATTAAAGCACAACATTTTATATTTAATTCTAAAATATTTAAATATACAAATGAAATCCTTCTAATGGAATCAAAATGTAAATAATTATTTGGTAAACTTAACACTTATTAATAATTATTTATTTATACCTAAATAACCCTATCAAAATCTTGTAACATATATACATCTAATTGTGTACGTGTCACATGTTAAACCAAACCAACCCGAACATTACCAAATATATTTATTCACCATGAACACATTTTAAAGACTCAATTACGATCAATAATAGGTGTTGAACGTGCTTGATCGTGTATTACCTTAATCTTTGAAGTTCTTGTTCATTTCGTTTCATCAGTTCAAGGTGAGTTCCACGGCCCCTTTTTACTTTCTTTTCTTTTTGGGGGAGAAAACATGCAAACACTATTTTTGTCATGGTTGCCAGTATTATTGATATCGCTTGTTATGTTAGTGCGAAACGCATTTGAAAGTCCTTACAGTATCAAACCGTTAGTAACACGATTAGCGAGGTAATTTTGAGTAGTACTACTGGGTCCGACAAACCCCGCCCGGGCTAGTCGCGCTAGCTTGATTGGAGGTCGAACGGGTGCTAAATTGACCTGTAACGATTGCCACGGTCGGTTAAGACGTGGTGGAAAGGCACTAAACACACACAGTCAGCTTCGGTTTGAAACACTAACTAACTTGTTTATAGGCTCGCGACCTATCGATATGCTTTATATACTAAACCATGTGAAACGCTTTTCGGACACAGTTCTGGTTGATGAAACATATGAAACGCTTTCTGGTACATTTCTTGTTGATTAAAACCTGTGGACTCACCAACTTTATGTTGACACATTTTAGCATGTTTTCTCAGGTCACAGAAACGCACAGGATTAAGAACTCAGCTAGGATGCATGCATGGCATACATCACAACACAACTGGTTTAATTTGTGAAACGCTATTGATTCTTATGGTTGAAACGCATGTTGAAACGATTCACTGTTGATTTCTATATTTGAAACGCTTCCGCAAATCTGAAACACTCATGTTTGATTTAAACAACTAATACTTAATGTTATGTTTTGTAATTACTGTGTTTGGTGTAACTGATGCTTATCTGAGATCCTGGTGTGTCACACGCCTGACGGTAAAACCCCGTTAGCGGATTTTGAGGGTGTGACAAAACGTAAACATAAGGAAATTGGTCCTTCGTGCGCTCCTTCGTTTTCGATCTGAAGGTTTGAGACTGCATGTCAAACCCGTTTACAATCTATGCGTCGTATGTCAATGCTTCAATCTTCAGTGCATCGTCATTCACAACCTTTGCGGGATGTGCCTTCATCCTCTGGTGTTGGGCTGAGTCATGCGACAACTAATGACAGCACTTCAATTGTCTCTCCTGATTACGCTGATTTGGGAAGTTGTAATGAGGTTTGTGAGTTTTGCGGAGCACTTTTTTGGCATGAAGAACGTTTGGCATCTTTTTCCCCCCGTCAAAGGCCTCGATATCATAAGTGTTGTAAGGCTGGAAGAGTGCTTCTGCACTATCCTATGCAACCTCCGAATTTATTAAAATCGCTTTTCTCTGACCCTCATTTCATATGTAATATTCGCACTTATAATGCAATGTTTTCCATGACATCTTTTGGTGCTACTGTTGATAATTCTGTCAATCGAGGTGGCTCTCCGTATGTTTTCCGTGTTACTGGTCAGGTTTCTCATTGGATTGGATAGTGTGCCCAACTCCCGGTGATCGGCCTAGATTTTTACAGATGTATGTCTTTGATAGCGAAAACGAGATTTCAAACACACTTCGGTTATTTTATGATGGTAGTACTTCAGATTTGTCGTCTGCTGTTGTGTCTGCGCTAACTGAAATGTTAGATGAGGTTAATGAATATGTTAAAATTTTTAAGACAGCGAGAGAGTTATGCAGTCAGCCAGTGGTTCCAAATTTTTCTATTAAGCTTTTTAGCCGCAAACAAGACAGAATGTATGACAACCCTTCCGCAGGTGTTATTGGCGCAATCGTTTATGATTCATATTCGGCATCTGAAGATTTTGACATTATTATTCGTGCAAAAGACAACTCACCACATAGAGTTAGCAAGCTTCACCCTGCGTATATGCCACTACAATACCCTCTCTTATTTCCTTACGCTAAGCAAGGGTGGTCTCCAGAATTACAAATGTCAACAGGTGAAGAGACAGAAGGCCGTAATCTGACGCCGTCCATGTTTTACAGCTATCAAATTCACGATCGCCAGGGTTTATATACACATCTTTTGCATGCCGGTCGTCTTTTTCAACAGTATATTGTTGATGCATACATTTGTGTTGAACATTCTCGACTTGAGTACGTAAGAAATAATCAACAAGATTTTCGTTGTGAATTTTTGGACGGTGTACAGGATGCTATTTGTCGTGGTGATACGGAAGCAAGTAACGTAGGTCAACGTGTGGTGTTACCATCATCATTTACTGGTGGTCCTAGATACATGTATAAACATTATCAGGATGCATTAGCTTTATGTCGTGTGTTTGGTAACCCGCAATACTTCATCACATTCACATGTAATGTCAAATGGCCTGAGATTACTAGAGAACTTTCAACTGTTGGTGTCTCTTCTGCACAAGATCGACCTGACATCATAGCGAGGGTTTTCCAAATGAAAGTACGATATTTCATAAAATACTTGAATAAAGTGAAACCATTTGGTGACGTAACTGCAGGTACTCTAAACCTATGTTATCTAATTCGTAATTTACAAATACACCCTACACATGAAATATTGTCGTTACTCACTCAAATTCTTTGCCTACCTTCAGAGCTCTACACTATTGAATTCCAGAAAAGAGGTCTCCCTCATTGTCATATGTTATTATGGGTCACAGAACAATACCGTATACATAATCCAGAGGATGTAGATCGCTATATAAGTGCCGAACTCCCTGATCCAACAACCGACGCCGCATTACACAAGATTGTAACAACCTTTATGTTGCATGGTCCGTGTGGATTGGCAAGATTGAATTCCCCGTGCATGAAAGATGGTGCCTGCTCAAAATCATTCCCTAAGAATTATGAAATGCAAACCCGTATTGATAACGGTGGTTATATCCATTACAAAAGACGTAACGATAACCGTCAACACTTGAAGCATGGCGTGTCACTGGATAATGGGTTTGTTGTTCCGTATAATAGTAAACTTCTTCTACATTTCGACGCACATATTAATGTTGAATATTGTGGATGGAGTATGCTTATAAAATATCTTTTCAAATACATCTCAAAAGGTGCAGACAGAGTTCGCTTTGCACTGATTAAAGATATTGGCGATTCTGAAGGTAATGCGAATGATAAAGCAGAGGTTATTGACGAGATACAAAATTATCTTGACGGTCGGTTTATATGTCCTCATGAAGCTTCATGGCACATATTAGCCTTCCCAATCCATCACCGAAATCCCCCTGTTCAGATTTTAGCGGTTCATTTAGAAGGAAAACAAAATCTCACATTTCGGCAATCACAGAATTTAGTGGATGTTATCAATAATGAATATGCGTCAAAGACTACACTTACTGAGTGGTTGAGCAACAATGTTATAGAAAAAGATCTTCAACAACCAATTTCAAACAACGGCTTGCACCTTCGCTACATTGATTATCTTTCAAAATATCGATGGGATGTGCCTTCAAAAACATGGATTAAAAGAACATCTAAGCGAACACCTGCCGTTGGTAGACTTGCTTATGTACATCCGACATATGGAGAACTGTTCTATCTAAGAATGTTACTTGGCCATCAGACCGGATGTTGTTCGTTCACAGATATACGTACTGTAAACGGTGAAATATATCCGTCCTTTAGACAGGCGTGCGAGAGGTTAGGTTTAATAGGAGATGATAAAGAGTGGTTAGGTACTATCACTGAAGCATCAGAATAGGCAACATCAGCACAGTTAAGGCTGTTATTCGTGCACATACTATTGTTTTGCAATGTATCCAATCCAACAACACTATGGGATGCAACCTGGAAAAGTATGGCCGATGATTTAGCTTACAATATTGATTCAAGTCTTCGCCATTCAAACAGATCAATAAATGATTCTGACCTAAAACAATTTGTATTATGTGAACTTGAATTGGTACTAAATTCGAACACAACCCCAAAGTCCTTATCAGATTTCGGATTACCGTTGCCAACAGAAACTTCAATGTCTGCTTTAAGGAACGTTTTGCTACTAGAAGAGAAAAGCTATGATAGGGAGGCTTTACACCGTGAACATCTGTCATTAAAGTTAAACCTCCAACCAGAACAAAAGGCGGTGTATGATCATATCTTATCTAGCTTTGACAAATCATCACAGATTTTACTATTTGTTTACGGTCATGGTGGCTCTGGCAAAACTTACCTGTGGAAGACCATTATATCAGCGTTAAGATCAACCGGTCACATTGTCTTGGCAGTTGCAGCATCAGGAATAGCATCATTACTACTGCCCTCCGAACGTACCGCACATTCGAGGTTCAAGATACCACTTGAATTAAATGACGAGTCCGTGTGTTATATCAAAAAGAATACGAACTTAGCCAAGCTTCTTTTAGAAACTACATTGATAGTTTGGGATGAAGCCCCGATGAGTGATCGAAGATGTTTTGAATCGTTAGACAAAACTTTGCAAGATTTAACAGGAAAGATAAATATACCTTTTGGTGGAAAATCTGTATTATTAGGAGGTGACTTCAGACAAACACTACCAGTTAAACCAAAATGTACAAAAGAAGAAATCATAGCCTCATCTCTACCAAGATCATATCTTTGGAAGCATTTTGTTGTACATATACTTTCTACGAACCTCAGAGTTTTAACATCCTCATTAAACACATCATCCCCGGTTAATACAAAGTTGTTCACCCAATGGCTACTAAGAATTGGAAATGGTGAGGAAGGTGAACAGATAGTCCCAAAAGAGGTTGATACCAAAGTTATTCAAATACCAGCTGAAATGGTGATTGAAGACAGTGATTTAGCAATACATGATCTGGTTAGATTTGTGTACGACGACAATAGCCTTTTCAATCCGACGGCAACAATAATGGCAGAAAGAGCGCTCATATGTCCAAAGAATGAGACTGTTGACGAGATAAACGACATTGTCTTAGATTTATCACCAGGCAACTATATTTCTTACTTAAGCACAGATTCAATGGTCCCGCACTCTGTGAATGCTGGTGACATTGACATGATGTATCCTATTGAATACCTGAATACTTTACATTTCAATGGTATTCCAAAACATTGTCTTAAATTAAAAAAGAATACCCCCATCATGTTAATTTGCAACATAGATCAAAAAAACGGTTTATGTAATGGAACAAGATTATTAGTTTCTCAGTTATTACCGCGTGTTATAGAGGCACACATAATAACAGGTACATCAATTGGGAATAGAGTCTACATTCCAAGGATTAACTTCGTTCATAATACAAAAGAATTACCATTCGTTTTTACAAGAAGACAGTTCCCAATAAGAGTGTGTTATGCAATGACAATTAATAAAAGTCAAGGTCAAAGTCTAAATAGGATAGGAATTTATTTACCTGAACCAATTTTTGGACATGGCCAACTTTATGTTGCACTCTCACGGGCTACCACCCCTAACTCCGTTAGAATTTTGACCAAAAAATCCATTGATAACAGTAATAATAAAACTTTAAACATTGTTTATGCAGATTTATTACAAGAGGTAACAAAAAAACAGGTCTGCCTCAAACTTACATTTAATACTCTATTTCTATTATTAATGCAAAAGTAAGTATTCTACACCCCAATATTCATCTATTATTACCGCACTAATTACTAAATCTTCCCTGTATTGTAGGTAAGGTTCAATGGAAGATAGTGGAATTTCATCGCTTAGGCCTGGAGGTTTAGCACCAGAATTAGAGATTCGAGTTGTTCGTTGCTGGAAGCCTGCATTCCGTGATAACGAGGTCTGCTATGTGTTTGTTGACAAAGAGGTACTTCCCTATCTAAAATAAGACAAATACCTTTAAATAAAACAACAAAAAAATTTACATCTAACCAACCACATCACTACAGCTTCTCTATATCTAGCTCGCACAATAATAAGCAAACAATTTATCCACATATATCATCTGTTTGTACAACAGGGTATAGGCATTCAGGCTATGGCCAAAGGAAGAGACCAAAAATCGGTTACGTCAAAGTTACAAGTTCATAAATGCTACAAAGTTAATGGATACGCCTGCATTGAACCGGACAAGTACACGTCTACCTTATCACACCCAGCATACATGAGGGTCGGATCAGCATCTGTTTTTACTCCTATACCAGAAAGCCCTGAATTTCCAGATCAGTATTTTGAGTTCGTCAACCGGCAAAGGCTTGACGCCTTCCACACTAAAAGCAAGGATCCAAACCTATCACAAAACAGAGTGATCTTAGGTAATCATAACAGAAATAATTGCTCTAATTACAGTAAAAGATGACATATATATTACCAATAATTTCTGAAATCTGTGCTACAGATTATATAGGCATTCTACAACGAATGGAGGATAACATCACAAATAACGGAAAGCCATATGTCACGATTACGTTAAGAGATTGCAGGTAACAACCAGCAAAAACATTCAGTTATGCAATCATTGATACAACATTCACCTTACTAAATATTGCTGTGAAAATGTGCAGCAACCAGAATATTACGATAAGATTATGGGAGGAAATTGCGGCATCAACAGCCAGACTCCCAAGGATTGCAATTGAATCATCATCACATCCTACAATACTCGCACTAACAGCACTAAGACTCACCGACTTCGCGGGTAAAAAAATCATATAACTAAGTTATAAGACCAAAAAATGTAAAATTTACATCGTCTATAAATACAGGCAAACTTCAACTGCAATTAACAAACGCCACCCACGTTTACGTGAACCCATCAACAGTAGAAACCAGGTTCCTTTTGAACATGTAAGAATCAAACAAAATTATATACAAATCTACACAATTATATAAGGCAATATATAACTTTTCTGTTTATTGCAGGTTTGACAACGTCGCTGCCGAAACAACCAGCGCAGAAACACATCAACAATCAGGGCAGCAGCAGGCAGGATCCGAAGGGCCTAACACAACCATATCACAACTGCAGGCAATGAAGCCAAAAGAACTTAAGGTAAACTGTGTTTTCTATGCAGATACATCTAAAACTACAAATATTCAAAAACATATAACTGGACCATGCAAACAATTGCCTTTCATAAATCATAGAAAGATTACACCAAATACAAATCTATTCATATATCCATAAAGGTTTACTACAGAATGATTAGAAGGCATATGTCTATCCGTAAAATGCATGGGTTCTACAATTAAGAAACACATCATATATTAAGAAGGATACAACTGAATGTGTTCTAAAACCTATTCACCTGTATATGAGTAACTACATTGCATATATTAGTGGACCTTTAATTTAATCTCCCACTTGAATGACACCATAGTTATCATCATCCTTTTTACATTTCATGATCGGATCATGTAGATAGAATATTGAACTCATGTAAAACTGTTAATGTTCACGCTTATTATGTAGTGATTTAATAGTTTTATGTTACAGTATGCAGAATCCAACGAGTAATTCTTTTCATACATCACAGAAAAGTTACACCAAATACAAACATATTCATCTGTTTGTAATGCTTTACTACGGAATAATAAGGAGGAAAATGTATGCTCTAACCCAATGTGGCCCTTCAATTTAATTTAACCCAACAAGTATACTTATTATAATTCAAACCAAGAATCTGATAACTGCAAGCGTATTTACAGTTCTTAATCATTATCAAAACCATTTCTGCACAAATACGAACTACTTGATTCAATTGTTATATGAGAGTTATAAATCACCGTTTATTGTTCTATTCAGCATGTATTTTACTTGCTTGGTTTGCTCATCATATTTATTACGATAAGGCTAGAAATTACATACAACATTTCCAATTTGCATTAAACCTCAGTTTGATTTTATTGTATAAAAACATGTATAAACAGGGACGTAATTTCACTCTGAAAGCAGCAGTGACCGAGCTACAAAAGAACAGAGAATGGCATTGCATAGGCTGCCCAAAATGCGATCAATCCCTACTAAAAGTCGGAGACGAGTGGTTCTGTTCTATGCACGGAAATCTCAGCGTAACAACTGAAATATATGTCTTCTCCAACTGCTATTTTATTTAACTGCAACAAACAGCTAAAACAAGTTATTATTACAGATATCGAATTACCGCCACAATCTCTGACAACACAGGAAATGTCTCCGCTTTAATCTTTAATGATCCATCCTCAAATCTCACTGGGATGACATGCCCTGACATCCTAACAACAGACAACCCAGACATCACCCTACACCAAATCATCAACAAAGAAGCCATATTCCATGTCCAAGCGCACAAAAACAACAAAGCCGAGATGCTGCACTGCACCGTTATCAAGATTGACAATATAACAGACAACCAGCCAACAACAAGCACACCTGCACCTACAACACCATCATCGTTCCACCAAACGCATAGAGCTGAAACAAGCACATCAGCCAAAAGATCACTCTTTAAAGAAGAAAGTAAGAAAAAACTTAACTGACCACTAATAACCATAACACAATCCTAACAGCATTTAAACAACAGGTCCTCCTGCAGGAAAGAAGGCAAAAGAGGACTAGCAGGCAACAACAAGACCCTTTTAAAGATGCCAGGAATGCAGCACCTTTTGTTAATATGTGCTGTGACCTTTTGTTAATATGTGCATCAAAACAGAAATATCAGGTAGCAGCAGCAACCTTTGGAAGCCCTAACTTTTGTTAACACATGCTCCCACCTTTTGTTAACACATGCTCCCACCTTTTGTTAATATGTGCACCAAAACAGAAATATCAGGTAGCAGCAGCAGCAACCTTTGGAAGCCATCAGATTAACTTTTGTGAATATATGACAACTTATATTACCAATATATGCAATGGCATAGTTTGAACGTAACTTTTGAATGTAACTAACAGCCATAATCTCGATTTTTATATGAAAAAAAATGACATCGCGCAACGCGCGATGCGGTTCCCACCTAGTAATAATAATAATGTATAAAAATTATTAACTTAAGGTGTTTAAAACTTAACCAAGATTAGGGGGTTATTTATGTAATTTTATAAACTTTAAAAACAAGTTTTATGAAAAAAATGACAACAAGTAAACCATAGGGGCTAATTATGTAAATTACTAAAACCAACCCCCCCCCCAATTCTCTCCCCCGCAATTCCGGCCAGCCGCGGCTCCGGCCATGGTCCAAACACCCATTTTTCACCCGATTTTCCACCCAAAACCGTTTCCAAACCTTTCTAGAACACGATTCGAGCATAATTACATCATTTAATCGAGGTTAAGGCATCGGTTACACCCATTCGAAGTGCATAACCGAAACCTTTTAATCATATAGCCGTTCGGCCATTAAAACTCAATAATAATTCGATTAAATGAACATAAACGACCGGCTATTCATTTATAATCGTATACTCGTTCCAATTCCATCTGAAACACACAAAAATCACATATTCGATTACCCTCTAACCCGCGACCTGCAACCAAGCCAACGGCCACCTTCCAAGGTCCATGACCCAAAATTGACGGAGGGAAGTTACTCTTGATCAACATAAGGAGCTCCCCAAACGTTTAATTCAAACAAAGCACCGCGAATCACCCCAATTCAAAGCCACCTCAGTCGCGACTTTGTTCCTCATCACCTTCATTGATTCAATCCTAATCACGTAAGTTACATACATAGATAAACTCGGTTTCACATGGGGAATCAAAGCCCCATGTTTATTTCAGTAATAACCATCGTTTGGGTATTCAATTTGGGGCTAAACTAATTAGGGTTTATGTGGAATTGGGGATACGTAGGCAACTTTGCTCTTAGGAATTAAAATCCAATTCATAACGTGGCTTAGAGCCTTAGTTCACTGGTTCCCGGTTCTCTTGTTTAGTTTGAGGTCCCGGGTTCGAACCCGGGCTCCCTCATATGTTTTTTTTAAAGGTTTTCAACCTTAATAAAATTATAGAAAATCTTTAATATGTATAGAAATTATTTTAAAAATTCTAAATATTTTCAAAAGCTTCTAAAGGTTTTCTATAATTTTTCCAAGTTTAAATAAAAATTTCTTTGTTTATTCCAAGTTTAAATAAAAATTTCTTTGTTTATAAAACATTTTAGCAAACCTTGTTTGCATAATTTTCATAAAATGGATTAAAAATAATAATTAGTAAATTATTATTAGTTCAAATATTGCTTTCCAATTAATTTTATTTATATAGTAATAAATTGTTAGTTATAAAAATTTATTAAAACTTTTATATAACTTTTTTGTAATTAGTTATTATAAATGTTCGTTTCATAACTTTGAATAATATATAAATATATATGAATGATTTTCAAATTGTTAAAGGTAACTATTTGACAAACCCCAAAATCCACTTAAAACCTTAGTTCTCGTTAAATCATTAAACTTATAATCTTGTAAATATATATATATAGGTGCCTTGTGACGGTTTTACGTTGGAACGACGCCTATTATAATTCTTATTAATCATCATTCTTATACTTATTTGCCATGTGAGTTTCCTTGCCCCCTTTTATGCTATTTCACACCGTTTTGGGGTGAAACATGTTACATTATTCAACATACACTTATAAACATTTAGATCTTATAAAAGCACATGCAATTCATACTTTTATTTTGTCATGGTTATTGTGTTATTGTAAGTCTTATATGAGTTACATATATTGTTTACAATCATTAACTATTGCTAGCCTGGCGACGTCTTAGATCTTTGGGCCTGACAAGCCTATTTGGTGCTAAAGTCGATGTATTGCCGACTCCTAGGAGCCGTATGCTTGTGCACTAGGGAACCAAGTACACTTAGCCACTCATATAAACTTATAATCTAGTCGAGGTTTGATTGTACTATATGTGCTTTATAAACTTGCTAACTCATAACCTATGACATGAATTGCTACTTGAAATCCATGGTATATTATGTATGTGAAACTCTTGGGAACTCACCAACTTTATAGTTGACCCGTTATTTTTAACATGTTTCAGGAAATGCCCACGTTTGAAGTCATCATTTGAAGCTTGCAATAAACTAGGATTTGGACTTAGCTAAATGAATAAAATGCTTATGTTATGTTTTGTATTGTTTGGAACCTTTTTCATGTTTGAGACCTATGAATGTATTTCATTTGAAACTTATGATAATATTATTTTCATTTAAGGATAGCGTTATGTGGCTGTGAACAATCTTAACCCTCACACTTCGACGATTCCGCCGTCAAGGTTGGGGTGTGACAGATTGGTATCAGAGCCCATAACTATAGGGATTTAGGTTATTAGAAATGGTGACCTAGGCTATAGTTTATGCATGAACCTCATAGAATAATATTATTATTCTTGGAATTACATATATTGTTTGCATGCTACATAATGCTATGCCATACTTATGTGCAACTTGATGCCTTAGTATAGGATTGCCTTTTAATGTTTAAAACCTTGCTACTTGTCTCCCTAAACTTAACTTTGACTCTTTGACTCTCCCCGAACATGAATCTCTTAATCTTATTCTTGACGACACGTGGAATCTTATGCTTATGCTTATGACTTGGATCTTTAGACGATATGTCTAATCTATATAAATCTCATCAAGGTTTTGATTTCATGAACCTAAGAAATATTGTGTGACACATAGACACCTGTATTCTGGTTTTCCTGGCAAAAAGCCTTCGGGCTAAGGTAAGCGTTTCGTATAAATCCTACGGGACCAGTTACGCTTACCTGGGGATTTCTGGGATGAGTGATAAACTATGGTCAACATACACAAGTTTCTGAGGGGAATGAGTCAATTTACCTTGACGTGTTAACGTTTCCAAATGGTAATGCGTTACCAAATGGAATCATTCCATATGCCTTATAACTCTTGACTTATTCTTGTTTAAATTATAACCCTTATTATTCTCTTTCTCGTGTCTAACTCATTTTGCATATTTCAGCATGTCTCGTCATCATGGAAAGCGTGGAAGTTCCGATCGTAAGCTAGCCGCCATGATTGCGCGACAAATGGCTGCTGTCATCCCGACCATGGTTGCTGAACTCAATAGCACCTTAATGACCAACTCTAACAACAATGGAAATGGTCAAGGAGAGAATAGTGCTAACCAAGGGCGCAACAACCAAACTTGCACTTTCAAGCACTTTAGCTCTTGCAAGCCCACTAGTTTTAGTGGCAAGGAAGGACCACTGGCCTTCTTGAGTGGTTCGAGAGCATGGAGAACACTTTTGTTAACTGTGAGTGTCCCGAGGCACTCAAAGTTCGTTATGCCACTAGCATGCTCCAACAAAGGGCTCTCACCTGGTGGAATAGCGAGAAGAGAAATCGAGGAGCTGATGCTATTTTAGCTCTTACTTGGGAAGAGTTCAAGAACATCGCTATCGCGAATTTCTGCCCGAGAAGCGAGTTACAAAAGTTAGAAGAGGAATTCTGGAATTTGAAGCAAAATGATGGTGATCATTTGGCCTACTCAACTAGGCATCATGAGTTGAGTTTATTGCTGCCTCACATGGTCGATACCGTTCCCCGCAACATCGAGAAGTTCATTAAGGGTGTACCACCCAAAATTCAAGATGCTGTAGTGGGTAGCCGACCCACAACTTTAGAAGAAGCCATTACTATCACCGCTCAACTCACCGAGAACCATATACGAGCGGGCACCATGTCCGTGAAAGGTGCAAAGAAGGTGGAAAAGATGGCTACTGAAGCTGTTAAGGAAACCAAAGCTGAACCGTCTTACAACAACAATAACAACAATAAGAAGCGCAAGTTTACGCCAACACACAATTATGCTGTGGCTGCACCCAAACCACCTCAAAGACAACTGGTACCCACGGCTGCACCTGTGACCCAAATGCCTATGGAAAGGGCTTATGCTGGTCCTCAACCTATGTGCAACACATGTAGGTATCATCATCCGGGGAACGCCCCGTGCCGCATCTGTACCTTATGCGGTAAATATGGTCACTTGGTGGCGACTTGTTGCCGTGCACCTAACAACGCTACAATGGTCACCAATCGTGCGTGCTATAATTGTGGAGATCCTGGTCATGTTCGTCCACAATGCCCTCGTCTTGCGGGTAATGTTCCACAAGCCTGGGGACGTGCTTTCAACATCAATGCTAATCAAGCACAAGCAAACAACGATGTGGTGAACGGTATGTTCCTTATTAATAATACTTATGCATACGTTCTATTTGACTCTGGAGCCGATAAGAGTTTTGTTTCATTAGAGTTTGAACCCGTACTTGCTAAGCCACATACGAAACTAGAAAGACCTCTCACCGTTGAAGTTGCCGATGGAGTACCGATCACCGTGGATGTCGTTATCCATGATTGCATCTTAAGTCTTGACACCCATGATTTTCTTATTGATCTTATTCCTATGAAACTTGGGAGCTTCGACGTCATCATTGGTATGGATTGGTTAGCCAAACACCATGCCGAGATCGTTTGTTTCGAGAAGTGCATCCGTATACCGTTATCATCTGGGGATACTCTAAAAGTGTTCGGCGAAAAATCTTCCAAAGGGCTTAAACTTATGTCTTGCACTCAAGTCCGAAAATGTTTAAGTAAGAACTGTATGGCGTTCTTGGCTTACGTGGTCAACACAAAAGTCAAAGGGAAAGAACTTAAGGACGTTCCGATTGTCCGAGACTTTCCTGAAGTATTTCCCGACGACCTTAGTGGTTTACCTCCCGTGCGTGAAGTTGAGTTTAAAATTGACTTGATACCGGGAGCAAACCCCGTGGCTAAGTCACCGTATCGACTTGCACCATCGGAAATGCAAGAACTTTCTAGTCAACTTCAAGAGCTAACCGAGAAGGGTTTCATTCATCCTAGTTCTTCGCCTTGGGGTGCACCTGTCCTCTTCGTGAAGAAGAAAGATGGATCATTTCGTATGTGCATCGACTATCGTGAGCTTAACAAGCTTACCATCAAGAACCGCTATCCCCTTCCTCGCATCGATGACTTGTTTGATCAACTTCAAGGAGCTGCTATATTCTCGAAGATTGATCTACGTTCTGGATATCATCAATTACGAGTCCATGATGATGATATCCCATAGACCGCGTTTCGTACTCGTTATGGACACTATGAGTTTATGGTGATGCCTTTTGGCTTAACTAATGCACCTGCTGTCTTCATGGATCTCATGAACCGAGTATGCAAGCCTTATCTAGATAAATTTGTGATTGTCTTCATTGATGACATACTTATCTACTCCAAGACTAACACCGAGCATGAACTGCATTTGCGACAAGTGCTTGAGTTATTGAAGAAAGAGCAATTGTACGCGAAATTCTCGAAGTGTGATTTTTGGCTCGAGGAAGTTCAATTTCTAGGACACGTGGTGAATAGCCAAGGAATTCACGTTGACCCTGCAAAGGTGGAAGCTGTGAAGAATTGATGTGTTCCCACGACTCCGACCGAGATTCGTTCTTTCCTTGGTCTTGCTGGTTATTACCGGCGATTCATCGCCAACTTTTCAAGGATCGCGAAGCCGCTCACCTCTTTGACACAAAAGAATAAACCATTTGAGTGGGGGCCCGAGCAAGAAGAAGCTTTTGAAGCATTAAAGCACAAACTGTGCAATGCTCCTATCTTGACCTTACCCGATGGAAACGATGATTTCACTGTATATTGCGATGCATCAAAACAAGGCCTTGGTTGTGTTCTTATGCAACGAGGAAAGGTCATAGCTTATGCATCGAGACAATTGAAGGTTCACGAGGTGAATTACACAACACACGATCTCGAGCTTGGTGCTGTTGTTTTTGCCTTGAAGATTTGGAGACATTACCTTTATGGTACGCAATGTATAGTCTACACCGATCACAAAAGTCTTCAACACATTTTTAATCAAAAAGATCTCAATATGAGACAACGTCGTTGGGTTGAGTTGATTAGTGATTATGACTGTGACATTCGTTACCACCCTGGGAAGGCAAATGTCGTAGCCGATGCGCTAAGCCGTAAAGTCCATAACAAAATGACCTCATTCCAAGAAATTCGCGATCGACGACAATGGTTTGATACTTTGAGAGAATTCGATACTGAAATTTGACTATATGTCACCGAGGCTACTGTACTGCTACAAAACTTGAGAATAGATAGTGACATCGAGTCTAGTATCTTGGAGGCTCAACAATTGGTTCAACGAGAAGGGGGAATGAAGGATGAACTGGAGCATAACCTTCTAACTCAAATGGAGACGAAACCTAATGGGTTAATGTATTTTGCGAACCGAATTTGGGTTCCAAATCGTGATAATCTTCGTACTCTTGTCATGAACGAAGCTCATCAAACTCGTTATTCTATTCATCCTGGCTCCGATAAGATGTACATGGATCTGCGTGGTCAATATTAGTGGCCTGGAATGAAGAAAGACATAGCGACTTATGTAGCTAAGTGCCTCACGTGTACGAAGGTTAAAGCCGAACATCAACGTCCAAGTGGATTACTTGAGCAACCCGAGATTCCTATGTGGAAGTGGGAACACATATCCATGGACTTCATAACCAAGCTACCCCGAACCTCTCGTGGACATGATAGCATATGGGTGATCGTCGACCGACTGACCAAGTCGGCACATTTTATACCCATACGTGACACTTACAAGACATCAAGGTTGGCTCGTATATACGTTGATGAAATTGTAAGTCGTCATGGAGTACCTCTTCACATCATATCCGACCGAGATGCTCGTTTCACTTCGCACTTTTGGTCGTCTATGCAAGAACTCTTGGGTACTCAATTGGATCTAAGCACGGCTTACCATCCCCAAACTGATGGCCAAACCGAGCGAACCATCCAAACCTTAGAGGATTTGCTACGCCTTTGTGTCCTAGACTTTGGTGGTGATTGGGATACGCATTTACCGCTCGCGGAATTTTCGTATAACAATAGTTACCACTCGAGTATCAAGATGGCACCATTCGAAGCACTTTATGGTTGTAAATGTCGGTCACCGATCTGCTGGACCGACATTGGTGAAAACTTCATAACTGGTCCTGAACTTATACAAGAGACGACCGATAAAGTTTCTATCATTCGAAAGAACCTTGAAGTGGCAAGAAGTCGTCAAAAGAGCTATGCTAATAAGCGACGTAAGCCATTGGAATTCCAAGTTGGGGAGATGGTTCTTCTTAAGGTTTTACCGTGGAAGGGTGTTGTTCGCTTTGGTAAGAAGGGTAAACTGGCTCCAAGATTTGTAGGACCTTTCAAGATTCTGAAAAGGATTGGGAAAGTGGCTTACAAACTGGAATTACCTTCCGACCTTAGTGGAGTTCATTCTGTGTTCCATGTCTCGAATTTGAGGAAGTGCCTGGCTGACGAAGGTCTGCATGTCCCGTTGGATGACATCCAGATCGACGAGTCATTACACTTTGTCGAGAAACCCGTGGAAGTTATGGATCACATTATGAAGAAGACTAGAACTACCACTACCCCAATTGTCAAGGTTCGTTGGGAGAATAAGTGTGGAGCTTGCTGCTTGGCTACTTGAGTGCTTGCTGCTGCTACATCAACAGGAAACCTACACACCGTTATCTCTATCTCCTCTTTTTCTCTCGGTTGACGGTTGCGGGATCTTGTAAGGATGGAGGAGGTAGGGGTTCGGGTGGTGGTGGTTGTAGGAGAGGTGCGGTGAGGCCGACCTTGGATGCTGATGATGTTATAAATTTGCTCCACGGGTCGGATCCGGTGAAGCTGGAGGTTAATATGCTGGAGAATGAAGTTAGAGGTATGAGTGATTTGATGTGAACTGATGTTGTTGATGAGTTGAATTGTTTTGGTTGTTTGAATGTTGATGTTGTTTGTTGTTTTTAAGTGGTGAATTATGTCACACCCTCAAAATCCACGTGCGGAGTTTTACCGCGAGGCGTGTCAACAAACCAGGATCACAGTCAATAGTTACTCGGAACGACTCTATATGCTACGTTTAATGTAAACCAACCAGAGTTTAAACTTTAAAAGACATACAGAAGCGTAAAGTAAATGAAACATTCCAAAACATGTGAAAGTACCATATGGCAAAATAAGTGCCAACCGAGTAGTTTAAACCATAAATAAAAACGAGTAAATATGTTTGAAGTTTTAATCTCTAAAATGCATGCTGACTCGTGTAGTGCTCCTATCAGCAGTCCAGATTAATGACCTGAGAATAGCATACTAAAAAGTTAACACATGGTTGGTGAGTTCAAGAGTTTGCGTATAAACATAACAGTTTATCAATAGCGTATATATAAGCATGTGCATTGTAATGGCTAGCTAGTCCATTCACAAATTGATATTAATACATAGTGATTTCGACATTGAAGCTGACTGTGTTATGTTTGCCTCCTGTCACGACGTCTCCATATCGTGACAAATATTCATAGGACAAATTGCACCCGGTTGACCTTGAGTCACACAGGTGGGGCTCGTCACACCCAGTAGTACTACCCAACTTTCCCCGCTATCCAATATTAACAATTCGAAAGTGTGAGGACTTTTATCATGATAAACAGCACTATATTAATATCCATACACATCTTAAATATATAAAAAGCGTTTGTAACATTACCAGTATGCTATCTCCCCCAAAAGAGATTTAGTAAAACAGTGGGGCATGAACTCACCTGATACGCGTATTGTGTACTAGAGTTTTCTTGAAAGAAAGTGAACAGTCAAACTTCAAAGGTTACCTAGATCACGCAAGTACATGAGTTTGTGTAAACAGTGAATATGAGAAACCCTAAGTGCACCATAACCAAGGACTCAAGGTTTTAGAGGAATAGACATGTTTGACCCAGTTGACCCGTTTGACCCGTTGGTGACATTATGTGTTGTAAACCATTTAAACAGACATGAGCATATACCAGTGTATCCATAATACAACTAGTGTACCATATAAAAGGTCCGATCATGCAATAACCTACTTATATGACTTATAACCATGAACTAGCATATACGGGTCAAAACAGATAATTTACTAAAAAGTCATCCATACTATCCACAATACATCCAATATGTCTAATACATACAACATACATCAATATGATCCATTTCCAGTCCCAAACATGATGTCCTAGTTACTAGTCAACATACCAAACCATACATGATAATCAAATTCCATACAAACCAATTAACACATTTCATCACAATAAGCATCCTTAATAAATACTCTAGCATGATCCTAACATCAAGAACATGTCCAATTCATAACTTATACTATCAAAATAAGTTCTAGTAGCACTAACAATACATGCAAAAGCCAAGTAAATATGTTACAGGTTGTATGTATTCGTTTTCCAGAATCTGCGTTTTCCGGCAGATTCTAGGCGTTCGGTAGATACGGTCAAACACATAAACCAACCAAGGATTTAGGCCAAGGCCAAACTCCGGTAGGCTCTCCTATGAGTCAATTAAGTATATGAAAAGTTTTTTTAGGTTTTAAGGGCCTGGAGTTATTAGAGAAACTAAAAATGTTACAGCAGCTCTCAACCGGAGGGCTGCTGGAGTTAGTTTGTCAAATTGTGCATAACTCCCATTTAAAAATAGCTATTGTGTTAATTCTTTTTTTCTGGAGTTCAGAGGATTTCTAGGACAAATGTTTGACCATAGGGTTTGGTCTCAGGTTTTATGAAATGAAAATGACACATCAAACAAGTCAACACATACATTCTGTCCAAGAGGACAGAATTGACCCTTCTAGCTAAAACAGGTAAAACACCAACTTAACCATCTCCAATTGGAGTGTGGTTACACTTTCTGGAAACTAGACTCAGTAACAAACAATTTGGGCATAAGAAATACATAATTTGGACCTGTTATGATCTGTTTATGCCACATTCAAAATGAGACTCAGAATCTGTCAGAAAGTTTGTTTCTGACCACACTTCACTAAAACGATCATAACTCAAGTTTTACAAGTCCAAATTGGACAAGGTTGGATGTTTTGAAAACTAGACTCTATGAGGAACATGTTAGACTCAAGAAAACCAGTTTTTTGATTCGTCTTCATTCAGTTATGTCATGATAAAAACAGGGTATGCAATCTGCCAGATATCCACCATAAACATATCCATAACCAAACATGAAATTGATACCTAATCTAGCATCATACAATAATACTAACATTCATACAACCTAATTAACAACCTAAAAACATCAAACAACAATCAATTCCACAAAAGCTCCAAAATTTTCGAATTAGGGTTCATGTAAATCAAGTTTCATAATCAACCAATCAAAAGTGTTGTTTTCTTGCATAATCAGCTCTAAACAACATGTAATCAATCCAACTAACATACTAATATCAACAATACATCAATTTTCAGCCCCATGATCCCCTAGATCGCAGCCTAGGCTTCGGCCATAATGAAAGGACATGAAAAACTCACAAAAATCTAACCTTTACACTTGTTATGGCTTGTATTTGATGATTCTAACTTGTTGCAATCCTTGATATCAACCAAAATCGAATGAATATGTGTTGTTCTTGGCTGAAATCGCAGGGTGAAGGGTAATGGGGCTGCAGGTCGTGAATTGGGAGAAAGGGTTGGGTGTGGTGTTTTGTTTTAATCAATTTTACAAGATTACCCCCTCTAAAACTTGCATTTTGTTGTTTTTATAAAAATTAAGTTTTTAACTATTTGTAATGTGTTTTTAACTTAATAATATTAACATATAAACTAATGGTAACCCTTAGATATTTTATTTTGTAAAAACACAAGACATACGAAATAACACGCGCGTTTCCGCGTTACGCGATAAAATTCCCGAATAGTCTTTAAATCGCGTAAACACATAAGCATAACACAATAATAATCTAATCAAGTAGATTATGATTAAATTAACATTATTAATTATTATTAGGTCACCAACGTCAAACGACAACTAGTGTGTGCTTACGACGCGTGTACGTGAAACTTAACGGAACTAACGGAGTTTGCTAACGGAAAATCACCGGATGTCACAAATTAGCTAGGGTTTTGGTTGATTTTTTGGTTATTTTGCAGATAAGGATACAGAATTGAGTGAGTCACAGGCTGAGATTAAAGCACTCCGGCTGTCAGAGCGACTGAGAGAAAAAGCTGTTGAGGAGGTATTGTTTTCACCTATGAACTTATGCTTATTATGTAGAATTAACTTCACATTATGATATATTTTCTTATTTGGCAATTTTGATTGAATGCATATCCTGTATTGATATCATGTTTTGAACTATGTCCTCTTCAAATTGCCATTTCATTGGATAGGATGATGTTAACGAGTCTTTTGTTCCTTTAAAAGAATGTACACTGTGGTTCCTTTTGCAGTATATTTGCATTCCAATAGGATTTGCAGTTATCAAACCTATCTGTAGAATATAACAAATGCTATTCATGGGGTGTATGGTGTTTTGACGTTTTGACATTGATATTGTCCACTGAGAATAAAAAGTGTGTAGTGTCATTGTCTGAGGTACTCTCCCTGTTTGGTATTTAGTCTATTTCATGAGTAGAAGTGGAACATGGTTTTGTTGTTATTAAATGTAACATCCCGTATTTTTTTTATATAAACAATAAAGTTTAATACGTTATTAATTCCAATAATTAAAAAAAAAAAAAAAAAAAAAAACTTTATAATAATAATAATAATAATAATAATAATAATAATAATAATAACAATGATATATATAAAAAAAAATGTATAAAAATTGGATTTATAAGTCCAGGGGCTGAAATTGTAAATTATGAAACTTGTTTTAAAAACTTCCATATGAAATAATCATAACTAAAAACCACAGGGACCAAAGTTGTATTTTTTTAAAACCCAACCCTTTTCCCCCCGTCGACCCACTGTTCTCCGGCGAGACGCCGGCGTTCCTCCGGCGAAGCCGAATGGCCAAATTTAATCGGTTTCTACCTAATTAACCACTACCAACAAGACCGCGTGCAAGATTCGAGCATTGTACCCACTTGAAATTGAAAATTAAAAGTTGTTTAGTGGTCGATTCATCACCCACGATTTCGACCAAACTTTCGGCCGAACATCCGCACCATTCGAGCACTAAACGTTTATAATATCCAATTAACCTTATCAAAACAACCCTATAAATGTTCCTAATCGAACCCAAACTTTAAATGCATCTGAAACAACTTAAAACCCACTGTTCGATCGTCACCTTCTTCGCGAACCTGCAACTCATTAGAACACCCATATCGAGCTTCGAAATCAGAAATTGATAGAAGGCTTTCGATCATTAGCCTCATTAGAAACTTCCTGTGAAGTTAATTGCATTTTCATCAACGTTTAATCATCATTTGGATTCCACATTGTCCGCGGCCTGTTCTTCAATCGACCTTGACGATTTGAATACCAAAACAGGTAATTAAACCTATCATCAAACTCGATTCATCATGGGGAACAAAAGCCCATGAATATAATCATTTACAGTTTCGAATCGGGCATCAATTTGGATCAAATCCGAAATTAGGGTTCTTGATTTGGGGATCGTTTGGTTAACTGAGTTTATATGAATTAAAAACCATTTCTTACCGCGGCTGCGGCCTTTGGTTCACTGGTTTGGGCTGTGTGTTTGTGGGTGTGAGGTCCCGGGTTCGAACCCGGCAACCTCCTTTTTATTGTTTTATTTCTTTTAAAGCTTTATAAATACTTTTAAAATATGGAAAAATTTCTAAAAATTATAAAAATAAATTTTAATAATTTTCCTTATTTTAAATCTTACAAAATAATTTTCTGTAAATTTATTTTATTTAAAAACTATAATAGATTTTTATAAAATATTATTTAAAAATATTAAAAATACTTATTTTTATAAAATAAATTCTAAATCAAGTTAATTATGAAATAATCACAAAAATCATATAAATATTATTTATAAATATTATAAATAATTATTTTATAAAAATGGACACTTTATTATCTTTAAATACAAATTAATATATTTTATAAATCCACAAATTATTTATGAAATTGTGGGTTATTTCTTATAAAATATATTTGAACCAAAGATATAGATTAATACCTTATTATTAATCAAAATACTATAATTGTAATTATCCTTATTTGTAATTATCTTTGGATAATTATAAATTATATAATTAAACTACATCATTTTTATATTTAATTCCAAAAATATATAAATACACTTATGAAATCCTCCTAATGGAATCAAAATGCAAATAAATACTTTGTAAACTTAATACCTATTAAAAACCCCATAATTCTAATCCTTGATTTAACGTTAATTTCAAACTTAATCTTGTAATATATATACATCTATTTGTGTGCGTGTTGCACGTCAAATCGAACCAACCCGAATCCGACTAAATATATCTATTCGTGTGGAATACATATTAAAGACTTAGTTACAATTAATACATAGGTATTGATCGTGTTTGGGTCGTGCATTGCAATATTCTGTGAAGGTTGTGATTAATTACATCAATCCAAGGTGAGTTCCGTGGCCCCTTTTTATGCTTTTATAATTGTTTCAATGTTTTTAAACTTGGGGGAAAAGTATGCTCACCCGTTTTCGATGCTGTACAATCTTACATACAATTTTCATACTTGGAATCAATGTGATACTATTCTTATACTCTAATACATACATGGTGTTATTCTATGATTCTTACAACCATTAATTCCCGGGTTTGGGAACCAACGGATAGGTATTGGTAGTACTACTGGGTTGACACCCCCACCCTCGACAGATCGGTTTAACTTGTGAGTTACCGACTACAGCTGCCAGCAATCAGGCCATGGGTGAATATATTCCGACAAACTTATATGCATAACGTCATTAGGTTTGGTTGTCTAAAACACATGTTATGTGGTTTTTGCTTACAGTATGATTCCATATCAAATTCTATACAGCATCAACTACATGTTTTCAATTTAAACCTGCGGAACTCACCAACAATTATGTTGACCATTTTTGAGCATATCTTTTCAGGTAATCATAAACAAAGAGGATAGCTAGAGCTGATGCCTTAGCAGAGACCCCCAGGATTTCAATAGATTGCATTTGTATTGTATATCATTTACTGTTATATCTGAACACTGTGTATATGGATTTTTAGAATTATTAAGACTATGATAGTCGTGGAACTGACTAACCACGACACAAGTCACCATTGTGTCGGGCGACGTCATGACACGAGGATTTTGCACGTAATATGTCTCTGTAATTATACCAAGTGTTATGACGATCCCGTCCGTCGCATCCTCGTGTTTCCGCTATAAGCGGGGGTGTGACAGATTGGTATCAGAGCCTTGGTTATAGAGATTTAGGTGGAGAATTCGACCTAGACTATAACCTAAGAACCTTCATATAGAATGCATGCTAGGGATTGTGTGCATTTGATTTTACCTAAATGTCTTTCATGATTTGTGTGACACATAGACACCTGTATTCTGGATTTCCTGGCAAAAGGCCCTCGGGCTAAGGCAAGCATATCGCATATATCTCATTGCGAGACCTGGTATGCTTACCTGGGGATTTCTGGGATGAGTGATAAACTATGGTCAATACACAAAACTACAAGGCAAATGGGTCAAATATATTAAGTCTATGAACTTAATATATAGGTATATTCCTATATACCTAATAATCTACAAGTATGTTCCTACATACCTGATTTTATACATGTACACGTGTTATCTGAACATCCCGAGGAAGACATTATTACTCTTAGTCTTTCTCCATGGGATACTTTTATACTAAGAACTTTACGCTTGTATGCGCACAACATCATATTATTAGGGAACTTCGGTGATCACGCGTAGAGTCGATCTCGGATATTGAATCCGACCCTATCATAGTTATGACTGAAATCCTGAAAGTATGACGGATATGCAGTTATCATTAGACTTAATGTGCTTATATGCTTATTTGCTATTACATGCTATTATTGGAATACTGGCTCATGGACATAAGGACATTACATGATTTGTGCTTGATGAATCTAGATAATACTATGATGTTAACTTGGGGTAAGTGGAGCTAGGGTGACCATGCAAGGTAAATTACCATTACGGGTGCACACGTAATTGCAATTCATCATGCATGAGAAGTCTGGTTAATCTTACCATAAGGTAACGATCATGGGTATCACACATTTCTATTCTATACCCTAGGGTGCTAGGGTCATAATTCTAGTAAGTCCTTGTTGAAGGCAATCAAACATTGTAAGTCCTTGTTGAAGGCAATCAAACATTGTAAGTCCTTGTTGAAGGCAATCAAACATTGTAAGTCCTTGTTGAAGGCAATCAAACATTGTAAGTCCTTGTTGAAGGCAATCAAACATTGTAAGTCCTTGTTGAAGGCAATCAAACATTGTAAGTCCTTGTTGAAGGCAATCAAACATTGTAAGTCCTTGTTGAAGGCAATCAAACATTATAAGTCCTTGTTGAAGGCAATCAAACATTATCAACACTTACTCAAGTCCTGTCCTACTTAAAGCCTTCATGGTATTTCCAATCATATTGACCTTATGCTAAGGATAAACGGATCTCACGTAACTGGTTTAGGCATCGTTCTAGGTATACCACGGATGTGGTGGGAACGCTGCGGGGAACCCTATATATAAGCATCCTTGGTATACCAAGAATGTGTTTAAACTGGGCTACGTGATGATCCTAATTGTCTGAGGCATGATGCTATTATGACTCTTAACTCTATGCTATGCTGCTACCTTATATGTTACTTGGTGGCTATACTCTATTATGTGCTAATACTTGATGCTAAGTGTCGTATACTTGTGAATGCTATTGATCTTGGATGCTTTCGGCGGTGTGGTTCTTCTTTGTGGGTCTACTTTGTGGTTCTTCTTTGCCGAGCATCCATTACAACCATTAGTTCCAGTAATGGGACCTAAGGATTGGTTTGGTTGTAATCTATACGTATGCGCTTTGTGGATCTTGCTACGTCATATAAACTTATACGTATGCGCTTTGTGGATCTTGCTACGTCATATAAACTTATACGTATGCGCTTTGTGGATCTTGCTACGTCATATAAACTATACGTATGCGCTTTGTGGATCTTGCTACGTCACATTAAACTATTTACACTTTGGGAATGTTTTCTTTACAGCCATCAATTCCCGTGTGGAACCGATGTATAGGTTTGACTGTAGCCATTTATAACTGGTAAAACCGCCTATACATAAGTGTAGTTGCGGTGGCTCTTATTAAACTTACATTACGTTATTCTTTAGGATGATGCTAAGGAAAATTAAGATGTTATGTAACTAGTTTAAGTATATTTCAAAGTATATCGTGGATGTGGTGGGAACGCTGCGGGGAACCCTATATATAAACATCACCGGTATACTAAGAATGTGCTTAAACTAGGCTACATAATGATCTTAATGGACCGAAGCATGGGTTATTGGAACTTGATAAGTAAAACCATATGTGATTTTTTTTTATACTTTGATTCCTATCAAAGCACACACAAATCTTAAATCATAGTCAAGGCATTGCGTGCCTAAATCAAATAATTTTCAAAATGAGCTTTGACTCGTTATTCGTGGTTTTCAAAATCTCGTCAAAGTCTGTGTCACACCACCCAGAACATGCAATGCTGTAGGTGGAATTTCTACATCTCGGGATACTTTGTTAATTGAATATTTTATATTATAGGTGGTCACTCACCTCAATAATCGAATAAACTAATCATAACCTTGTTACCACTTATAAGTACGCATGTCTTCAATAAGGGTATGGCTGATCTCATATCTTGAGAAGTCCACGTATTCCCTTCGATTGTCAATCGAATGATCACATCTCATTATAATGTCGAATCATTCTTGTCCTTGATTTCGTCTTCCTGATCTAAATTATTCAAGATTTGAACATCATCCTAACAAACTCTACTATCTCAAACCTTGATCTTAAGCTTGTTAGCATGATCTTTTCTTTGTTACACTGATGTAACTTGAAATTTTCCTAATTCCTAATTGATATTAATTTCCTTTCATCGTAAAGTCAAACTTTATACTGCTTGTACCGTGGGAAATGCAAGAGTTTGCAAGTCAACCTATGACTAAGAACACTCGTATCTCCTAAATGATTCTATTTCATCAAAGCAGGGGAGATTTCCTTACTTTGATGATTCTCTATTTCGATAAATGGTTTCCCATTTGTTAGTTCTATGAAATTTCATCCTCTGGATTGGGGTGACTTCCTTATCTTGAGGATTGACTTCAATTATTCTCATTGGAAATTACATTTCATAAATGACATGATCTCACCAAAATAGGATTGAAACCCGTATTTGGTGGCAAATGTCAACCTTAGATTGTTTTCTTGTTATTATCAAGATAGGCATGAATCATTACCTCAAAGCCTTTAAGGAGTATTTTTAATATCAACTCCGATTGTGACTGATAACCACCTTCCTTAAAACTACGCTCGTGAAATCTTTCAACATCTTCAACCGTTAGACACCTAATGACAATCTTCACACGAAACTTAGGTTGAACTATTTTGACCCTGCTTTTAACTAACCGTGCTGTAAATAAAGTTCTGAGCACCAGAATATATAGGAAATCAAACATTTATAACATTTACCCTTATATAAGTTCTAATCTACCTAGAGTCTATATGGGAATCACATGGTGACACTAGTCTTATCTCTAGTGAGACGTCACTCCTTTTACATTTCAGAAATTATGCAAGTTGAATGGTTGCTTAGAATATACATGGCCTTTGAAGAATGATGCTTGTCCACTAGTGGGTACCACACTGAAATGGTAGAAAGCCTAAACTCAAGTATAAGGTAGTGAGGCTACAATAGTCATGACTTGAGATAAGTTTAAAATCTTTGGTGAGTGAGTACTATTACCCAAGGAATGAAATGCAAAAGTTAAAAGTGTAATACTGGAATCATGCTCTTTATACTGATAGAATCCATAAGTTGACAAAGCTAATGTCATACCTTGTAACATTTAGATCAAATAGAATTAAGTAGGACATTGGGAAGATCTGTGAATAGTAGGACAAAGTTGGAGATTAGAGCAAGCAAACTAGTGGTGAAATAGACAAGAAGACTCAGATGTTATTATAGGCACATATCTTATCATCAATCAATACATATCTGTTGGATACTGGTAGAGGATAGCATTGATTCCTTCAAATTCACTCCTTCATTTGTCATGAACCCCAGTTGCTTAGAAATTAGTTAGTCGGTGGGGATAGGAAAACTCTCGACATGCGTAAGTTAAGATGTATAGAACTACCCGAAGACTGAGATTATTGTATACAGTATTGTTCTTAGAATAGGAAGGTTGGAAAGGAAATGACTGTTGTGTGTGACCTATCTTCTTCATTCCTACCGGTCATAGAAACGTTTTAGTTTTAACTTGGCCAGAATAAGTGCCTCTTATCTTAACTGTATGATGACAATTGGTGCATTATAAAAAAAAATTCAATTCGACACACTATCTCACCACGTCGAGAAATTAACCTGCATCTGTTTCAAATATTCGTATACCGTGGTATGATGTTACATCAATCGTTATTCTAAATGATTGATTCATTTTCTGTTTTAACAATTCTTAACCATCCTTGTGAACCCATTCCAAGATCTTCGCATAGCGTATTATTCTTAGACCGATGGTTGGTCAAAGGAGAAATACATATTCACAAGATATACGTTAAGGTCGTTTCATATGAGGACGTTTGGGATTCTTAAATTCCAACGGTTAACCTTTCTTATCATTGCTGGTCTTTTAATGATTTCTAGATTTCACCTTACCACGAAATTATATTCTGGAAGTTGTGATTATAAGTCTAACATACCATGGTAACTCGTCATCGTGTTCTAACGTTCCATATGCCAAATCTCAAAAAGAGTCTCGTGATTCTCTGGAAGAATTCAAATTGGCATACATTATGTCAAGAATCTTGTAAAAGATTCTATACAAATGAAACAAAGCCGGATACCTATTGTCAAAGTCCGCTGGGAATCTAAACGTGGCCCAGAGTTTACATGGGAACGTGAGGACCAAAGGAAAACCAAGTACCCATATCTTTTCGTTTCAGTCTCCTCGTGATTAAAATTTCGGGACGAAATTTCCTAAAGCAGGGGAGACTGTAACATCCCGTATTTTTTTTATATAAACAATAAAGTTTAATACGTTATTAATTCCAATAATTAAAAAAAAAAAAAAAAAAAAAAAACTTTATAATAATAATAATAATAATAATAATAATAATAATAATAATAATAATAATAATAATAATAATAACAATGATATATATAAAAAAAATGTATAAAAATTGGATTTATAAGTCCAGGGGCTGAAATTGTAAATTATGAAACTTGTTTTAAAAACTTCCATATGAAATAATCATAACTAAAAACCACAGGGACCAAAGTTGTATTTTTTTAAAACCCAACCCTTTTCCCCCCGTCGACCCACTGTTCTCCGGCGAGACGCCGGCGTTCCTCCGGCGAAGCCGAATGGCCAAATTTAATCGGTTTCTACCTAATTAACCACTACCAACAAGACCGCGTGCAAGATTCGAGCATTGTACCCACTTGAAATTGAAAATTAAAAGTTGTTTAGTGGTCGATTCATCACCCACGATTTCGACCAAACTTTCGGCCGAACATCCGCACCATTCGAGCACTAAACGTTTATAATAATCCAATTAACCTTATCAAACCAACCCTATAAATGTTCCTAATCGAACCCAAACTTTAAATGCATCTGAAACAACTTAAAACCCACTGTTCGATCATCACCTTCTTCGCGAACCTGCAATTCATTAGAACACCCATAATCGAGCTTCGAAATCAGAAATTGATAGAAGGCTTTCGATCATTAGCCTCATTAGAAACTTCCTGTGAAGTTAATTGCATTTTCATCAACGTTTAATCATCATTTGGATTCCACATTGTCCGCGGCCTGTTCTTCAATCGACCTTGACGATTTGAATACCAAAACAGGTAATTAAACCTATCATCAAACTCGATTCATCATGGGGAACAAAAGCCCCATGAATATAATCATTTACAGTTTCGAATCGGGCATCAATTTGGATCAAATCCGAAATTAGGGTTCTTGATTTGGGGATCGTTTGGTTAACTGAGTTTATATGAATTAAAAACCATTTCTTACCGCGGCTGCGGCCTTTGGTTCACTGGTTTGGGCTGTGTGTTTGTGGGTGTGAGGTCCCGGGTTCGAACCCGGCAACCTCCTTTTTATTGTTTTATTTCTTTTAAAGCTTTATAAATACTTTTAAAATATGGAAAAATTTCTAAAAATTATAAAAATAAATTTTAATAATTTTCCTTATTTTAAATCTTACAAAATAATTTTCTGTAAATTTATTTTATTCAAAAACTATAATAGATTTTTATAAAATATTATTTAAAAATATTAAAAATACTTATTTTTATAAAATAAATTCTAAATCAAGTTAATTATGAAATAATCACAAAAATCATATAAATATTATTTATAAATATTATAAATAATTATTTTATAAAAATGGACACTTTATTATCTATAAATACAAATTAATATATTTTATAAATCCACAAATTATTTATGAAATTGTGGGTTATTTCTTATAAAATATATTTGAACCAAAGATATAGATTAATACCTTATTATTAATCAAAATACTATAATTGTAATTATCCTTATTTGTAATTATCTTTGGATAATTATAAATTATATAATTAAACTACATCATTTTTATATTTAATTCCAAAAATATATAAATACACTTATGAAATCCTCCTAATGGAATCAAAATGCAAATAAATACTTTATAAACTTAATACCTATTAAAAACCCCATAATTCTAATCCTTGATTTAACGTTAATTTCAAACTTAATCTTGTAATATATATACATCTATTTGTGTGCGTGTTGCACGTCAAATCGAACCAACCCGAATCCGACTAAATATATCTATTCGTGTGGAATACATATTAAAGACTTAGTTACAATTAATACATAGGTATTGATCGTGTTTGGGTCGTGCATTGCAATATTCTGTGAAGGTTGTGATTAATTACATCAATCCAAGGTGAGTTCCGTGGCCCCTTTTTATGCTTTTATAATTGTTTCAATGTTTTTAAACTTGGGGGAAAAGTATGCTCACCCGTTTTCGATGCTGTACAATCTTACATACAATTTTCATACTTGGAATCAATGTGATACTATTCTTATACTCTAATACATACATGGTGTTATTCTATGATTCTTACAACCATTAATTCCCGGGTTTGGGAACCAACGGATAGGTATTGGTAGTACTACTGGGTTGACACCCCCACCCTCGACAGATCGGTTTAACTTGTGAGTTACCGACTACAGCTGCCAGCAATCAGGCCATGGGTGAATATATTCCGACAAACTTATATGCATAACGTCATTAGGTTTGGTTGTCTAAAACACATGTTATGTGGTTTTTGCTTACAGTATGATTCCATATCAAATTCTATACAGCATCAACTACATGTTTTCAATTTAAACCTGCGGAACTCACCAACAATTATGTTGACCATTTTTGAGCATATCTTTTCAGGTAATCATAAACAAAGAGGATAGCTAGAGCTGATGCCTTAGCAGAGACCCCCAGGATTTCAATAGATTGCATTTGTATTGTATATCATTTACTGTTATATCTGAACACTGTGTATATGGATTTTTAGAATTATTAAGACTATGATAGTCGTGGAACTGACTAACCACGACACAAGTCACCATTGTGTCGGGCGACGTCATGACACGAGGATTTTGCACGTAATATGTCTCTGTAATTATACCAAGTGTTATGACGATCCCGTCCGTCGCATCCTCGTGTTTCCGCTATAAGCGGGGGTGTGACATTAAAGACTTTGGTCGGTGGCTACAGTGCCACCGACCCTCCTTAACAAAACCCTAATCCCCAATCCCACACAACCGATCGAACTCCCACCCCTCCACACCGATAGCTCCGGCCACACCGGTGGTCACACCGTCATCTCCGATCAACCTCCGTCTCCTCCTCGGTTATCGCAGGCTGAATCGCAGCCTGCTGCGGCCTGCGCGCCTCTTTCCTCGGTTCCTGGTGGCTGCTTGCTGCTGCTACATCAATCGCAGCTTGTTGCTTGGCTGCTTGAGTGCTTGCTGCTGCTACATCAACAAGAAACCCACACACCGTTATCTCTATCTCCTCTTTTTCTCTCGGTTGACGGTTGCGGGATCTTGTAAGGATAGAGGAGGTAGGGGTTCGGGTGGTGGTGGTCGTAGGAGAGGTGCAGTGAGGCCGCCCTTGGATGCTGATGATGTTATAAATTTGCTCCACGGGTCGGATCCGGTGAAGCTGGAGGTTAATCTGCTGGAGAATGAAGTTAGAGGTATGAGTGATTTGATGTGAACTGATGTTGTTGATGATTTGAATTGTTTTGGTTGTTTGAATGTTGATGTTGTTTTACCAACTCATCATCCACTAATTTTTTTAAGTTGTCATGTTTAAGATAACATAGAAACCCAAATCACCAAATTTGTAAGTAAAATATGTTGATTTGCCAACTCACGGCGATCATCAGCAAACACAAACACACAATGGGTACCTGATCAACACTACCGGGACCAATTAAGACAAGTGCCACACCAGAAGCATCCATTCTATCCTGATACATCAAAAAGTCCAACAATATCAAATTATCAATGTTCAAGCTCTCAAGATTGCACAACCAATTAACTTTCTATTATTGACGGATTAAAGATAGAGCCTAGTGCCTTTGTGGCAATACAATTTCCATCTCCCCTGATGTATTAAGTGAATCAATCAGTCAACAAACATAACAAAAATAATCACACTAACTCTTAATAGTTTAATGATCATTGCTTGTAGAAATATGTTACATTCTCATTTGTATGGGCTGCATACCTTCTTAGCAGCAAGCATATCAGCTCGTTTATATCATATACTTACATTTACATAATGTATTTGTTTATTTTAATTTTCAAGTGAATCATAAAATATTGGATGTATAAAAATGAACGTACTAGCTCTATGTATAAACATTGCATTCAAAGTTTTTTAAGATTGTCAAAGGTAATCAGGTGAATGTAAGCATTCAATTGATTCGTTAATCGTGTAATTTGTAAGAATTTCAAAAGATATTTCAATATCTAAGATATAAAATTTCATTTGTTGGTGAGAACATAAGTACCCACTTGTTAACCATGATATCACACCCTCGATTAATTTAGACAATGGCAAAAATTAAATGACGAAAATGACACCTTAAGTGATTAATGATTTAGAAAATAAAATTGGTAATTGGTAATGCCGACGAAGAAAAGCGTATACATATGGTAAAGATGTGTTTTTATATTTTTTGTTGACTGATTCTTTTTTAATTTAAATAATTAATTGATTATTTTGTTAACTGATTCTCGTATTAATTTAATGTAGTGTAAGTTTTTATAATTAATTAAGAATGCGGCTATATGGTGATAAAAATAGAGTTGTACATCAATATACTTTTCCCAAGACAGAGTATTTTGTATACAACTTTATATACTTTGGCTAAGGGTGTACGAGCCCGTTTAGGTCCGGCTTAATTTCGTTTGTTAAACGAGACATACTTCTTGCCTTCTTTGCTCGAGCTCGTTTAGGCTAGATTCGTTTGTGCTTTTTATCGATCAGTTCATGAGTGGTTTACGAGCTGACTTGACTCGTTTACAACCAAACTCTATCGATTGCACTATATATATGTGTGTGTGTAGGATAAAGTTCTTTTGTTAACCTTCGTTAACAGACACTTACACCATAATTAATAAGTTGATATCGCATTACACCACTGATTTAACGATTCCCCCTCCTCTTTTTTTTAAAAAAATCCCTCTCTTTTTTAAAAAATCATCATTTTTTAAATCTTCTTAACTTTTTTTGTATGATGTTACTTTTTTTATAAATTACACCATTAAGTAGATCGTTTTAATATTTTCAATTTGAGTATAGTGTTGCTATATTTTTTTAAGAAAAATTAACGTTTATTACTAGTTAGGTTAATGAGTTATCGTAATAAACAAAAGTAATATTTTATCTCTATGATATATATATATATATATATTAAATTTTTATTATTTATTTACTTTTATATGTATATATATATATATATATATATATATATATTAAATTACATTTTTATTATTTATTTACTTTTATATTTGAATGGGAGCTATTATCACCCAAGAGGAAATCGAAAGCTTACTATTCAACCTAATGCGTAAGTCTTAAGCTTGTGTTAATATATATTGTTTGTATAGTTTAATAAAACTTAGGTATATTGTAGTTTAATAGAAGTTGTATAACATTGAAATTTTTATTTTTTATTTTTGTAGAAAATATTTTTGAATATTAATATATTGTAGTTTAATAGAAGTTGTATAACATTGAAATTTTTATTTTTTATTTTTGTAGAAAATATTTTTGAATATTAATATGAAATTTGATTTTATTTTTGCATTGGTTGGATCCTATATTTATAGCAAATTAAATAGGGTGATGCTATATATATCTCCTTTTTATAAAATAATTTTAATTTGTTATAACCCTTCCCCTTAACTTGTAAAAATAGTTTATTTTTTATTTTATGTATAATCGGTTGAATGAGGTTTGTTTAGGTCTATTTACAAGTCTAAAAAATATTTATAAAAGCTTTTCTTTTAACTTCAGAATTTGTTATATTAAATTTACTGAATTTTTTTATTTTTAATCATATTTTTATATCATTGTATAAAAATGTTTTTAAAACTAATTTAAAGAAAAAAGAAAAACTTTTCTAAAACTAACTTTTTTTCCAAGATAAAATATGACAAGTTTTGAATTTGTGTTTTTGAGTGGGAGGAGAGTATGACAAATAATAGAGGAGGATGTGTATAGCTTAATCCATTAAAATCTTTATATATAATAAAAGAAAAGGGTTTTGCCATTTGTCATCATATTAAACACCCTTTGACACATGTCAAAATTTTAAACAAATATTGCCACTTGTCATCATATTAAACACTCATTTAAACTTCAAAAATTTCTCTTAATTTGTTTCCCTAAAATAAAAAGTTCTAAAGTTTGAATTAATATCATTTTTATTTTATATTCAAATAAATATTAAAATGGAAACCATTATTTGTATTCCTCATAATTTATTTTGAGAAAATAAAAAGACATTTTGTAATATATATACAATGATTTTAAACTAAAATTATGGTAAACAGAATCTAAATTTTCAAACATAATGTTAAGAGATTAGTTTTTCATAATTTAATTTTATATACAATCACAATACAACTTAAGTTGGCATGTTTCTTCACATTTGCAACTAAGTTTGTTATAAAATTTTATCAATTTTATGTTTTAATAAATTATTGGCTTTTAAGTTATATGTTGTCACATGCCACACTCTCAAAAAGTTACTGCCACGTGTCAATCATATAGCGAAAAATTATTTTAATGAAAATTTTACATCTCTTAAATTTCGCATCCTTATATATTATTCTTATATATTATTCTTATATATTAGAAGATTATTAATATTAGTTCTTAATTTCTAATTGTAAATATTCGTTATTTTAGTTTTTTCAATCCGTGTAACACACGGGACGTTAGGCTAGTCTATACTATATAATAAAAGAGTAACTATGATGTCACATGGCACTCTCATGTTACTCCTCAAAAAAATTTTCCAGCCTAAACTAAATATAGTTTTTAGTCAAGTTTTTTATTTTAAGAAACTCAATTAATAGCAATAATTCATTTAGTTTTAAATTTAATTTTTTATATTATCAACTTAATTGTGTAATCATATTGTTTTGAACTATACATACTTTTATAGTTAAGTAATTCAATTGAAAAATAAATAAAAAGAAAAAGATATTTATAGATATATTTATTTATTTTAGATTAGTGTGATGATTATAACACAACTGGTTTTAATTTTAAATGAGTCTATTATATATTATATTATTCAAAAAAGTATTTGAATTTTATAATTTATAAATGTAACTTTTTAGTTTTAATTGTTATAGTAATACGTAACTTAATCATACGAAAAAATATGAATTATGTTGTTTTCATATTTTCAACCCGTGTGTTACACGGGTTTTCTAAAACTAGTTTATTTAATAAAAAGTTATTTAATTGCAGTTTGAAACCCTTCCTAAACAAACTTTTGTGGATTTGTTTCGGTAGTTTTAGTTGTGGTTCTAGAATTTAATAAACAATAAAGAATTTGGTGTTTTGAACAGTTTTGATAGTGTTTTGAAACGGT
The DNA here is from genome assembly GCA_024085815.1 of Flaveria linearis. Classification (NCBI taxonomy): domain Eukaryota; kingdom Viridiplantae; phylum Streptophyta; class Magnoliopsida; order Asterales; family Asteraceae; genus Flaveria; species Flaveria linearis. Next base: position 49,027,460 of record CM044016.1, read on the forward strand.
TCTTAACCGCTTTAAAAAAATATGCTTCTTTTAAAAATGATATTTTATAAAATGGTTTACCAACCGCTTAAAAACGCAATATATGACACATAAACAACAGTTTCTCTTTATAAAACTTATGACATGTCACATGCTTCTCTTGCAGCGAGTCACGTGAAAGTCATAGTGACATTATTCATATCATATCACACACAAACCATTAAGTCATTAAGATATGCTTCTCTTGCCATGGCACTTGAAAATCATTGTTATATTTTCTCTAATCAAATTGTAACTTCAGCAGGTTTAACATTTTCGAAGACCTAAAGAGAACAAAAAAATTAAGGCCCTCTAAAAACTTATCGATATAAACCCTCCTCCTTTATCCGGGTTTGGGACCGGGAATAATAAACTAATAAGTTTACGAATTCGGTTTGACATTATAAAAAGTTTTAGCTTCTAAGCAACCAAGTTATACTTCCTAATCAGATTTAATAACAATAAACTAACTAGTTATACTTATAAAATAAATAACCAGATCTGAAACAAACAATCAATAATTCACAATTAACCAATTTTCAAACAAATCAATAAACCAGAAAGCAAACTAACCTGATGAGTGATGAGTGGTCCACAACTTAGAGCATTCACATCCCATTCCTTATCTTTATCTATATAATTACACTAAAAATCACTACTTCTTCTCTCTCCTTTCAATTAAATAATACTTTTTATACCCTTATCATTACTTCTTTCTCTCTCATTCACTCACAACCACTTTAAAAAATATTAAAAATTTATAAGGATTGTACAGTGATTCTTCAAATATACCAATCCACAATAACATTTTCTCTCTCCTTCACTCACAACCACTCAAAATCATTCCATATAATATACCAAACACACTCACATAAATATAAGGCATGGGTTGTGAATGCTCTTACTAACTAGTTATACTTACACTAACTCAGTGTCTCAGTCTCAACCCACACACCACAGTCCATAGATTACAGAAAGTTAGAAACACACGATTATACGAAACCCCTTCGGGCCTTTGGGTGTTCAACCGCAGCCCCCTTCGGGTAATCGGAATTCAGGCCAAACTCAGTCCACGAAAAGGCCGCAGTCACTAACAGAGGGTCTAAGGTTCGTTGTTGTCGTCGGTGACCGGTAACTCGGTTGATTGGTTGAATACTTGAAACAGACTAACAATCGAGTAATCGACCTTCTAATTGCTGATTTATTGAAAGAGCCTTTCGACTCCCGCATCCACCACTGGCCAATCGGCATTGGCCTTCCGCCTTCCGCCTTCCGCCATGATGATGAATGGCTGAGGGGCGAGAGTGAATTGGGTAATGGGGTGAGAGTGCGAGACTCGAGAGTGAAAAATGAAAAGGCAATCTTCATTTTTCATTCTTGAAAGAGCCGATTACTTAGTGACAGTAGGTTTGGGTTTATTAGGTTAATGGATAATCAGGTAAGCTATTTGGCAAATGAGTTAATTGGGTAATTGTACCTATCTTGAGCCTGGTGTACTATCGGGCCGACGTAAGGACTCCTATGAAAATTATTATGACATGTCCTACCACATGCATAATATTATATCACATTATTTTTATTATACTTGTGACATGCTTCTCTTACGATGGATCACGTGAAAATCATTATCACGTTCTATTTATATTAAAAATCAGTGTCAACGCTTAATTGTTGATACACACATACACTTCATTTTGTTAAAACTATTTCAGCTTAACATACACCTTTTGACTCTTTGAGCTCTTTTTTTATGATTGAAACGAATCATTTTCTAGTTTAAATAAATTGAAACTTTAGAGCAAATGCTGCCCCTCGTATAAGCTTTGCTCTGTTCGTGAGGTACTGAGCAATGAGCCAGAGCGACCTCTCAGTTTATTTTGTTTTTGTGTTTTGGTTTTTGGTTATATTACATTTACTTTATTTATTTCAAAGTTTATAAAAAAAATATTCGTTATCATTGAATATTCAAATTGCTTGTTTTTTCTCCTCTTATTTAATTTTTTTAAACCCTTTTGGATTATATCTTCTTTTTCTTTCTACAATTGATATAAGTTTCTCAAAATTTAAAACGGGTCAAATATTACTATCTTTCAACTATGACAAAAATTAACTAAAGGTGACATGTGGTACAAGTACATTATTTGTTATCAAAATTTTTTTTGATTCTCTCTTCTATTAAATAATTAAATTAATTATCAATCTTATTGTTTAATTCTTTTTTAATTTAAATTAGTTTTTAATCAAATTAAAAAAATAGATCTTTTTATTAGTATTGAACGAGATGTTCGAACAGTGGAGAGCGACACTAGAGAGCAAAGAGTTAAGGAAAAGTCGCTCGAAAACGGAATACATGCACTTTAACTTCAGTGGAGTGAATGAAGAGGACACCAGAATTACTATTCAGGGCATGGATGTCCGACAAACGTCTAGGTTCAAATATCTAGGCTCCTACGTGATGTAGCCCATCGTGTTCAGGCAGGATGTCGCAAGTGGAAAGCAGCATCAGGAATCTTGTGTGATAAGAGGTTCCCAACACTACTGAAAAGGAAACTATATAGAGTGGCAGTTCGTCTGGCTATGTTATACGGAACAGACTGCTGGGCCATAAATGTCACACCCCAACCTTGACGGCGGAAACGTCGAGGTGCGAGGGTTAAGATTGTTCACAGCCACATAACGCTATGTTAAAGTATAAAATGTCATTAATCAATTGTTTTCGAACATCACATACATCAATGTCTCAAAATAAATCAAACGAAAAACAAGAATCCAATTGTCTTTATTAAGCCTAGGTCCATGTTCTAGGTTTAAGCATTCCTTCAATCATTGCTAAGCTTGCACATTACCTGAAACATGTTGAAAATAAAGTCAACTAACTAGTTGGTGAATTCTCATGGTTTTAAATACAATAAGTATACAAATGTGGCAATTCTAGTCAATGGTCACAAGATAGCAAGTATATAGAACATGCATAGTTACAATCAAGCCTCGACTGAATAATATGAATAAGCATGATTAGCTAAGTGTATTTGGTTCCCTAGTGCACAAGCATACGGCTCCTAGGAGTCGGCAATACATCGACTTTAGCACCAAATAGGCTTGTCAGGCCCAAAGATCTAAGACTTCGCTAGGCTAGCAATAGTTAATGATTGCACACGTATGTCACATCTCATATAATACTTAACATATCCAAACAACCACGACTATGTAAAGAATTGCACGTGTGTAATAAGTATCAAAGCGTGTATGTGTAAGTTTGTATAAGCAACATGTTCACCCCGAAAGATGTGAAATAATCGTAAAGCGAGGCATAAGAACTCACATGTTTAATAAAGGAGACTTGTAGACGAAATGAGAATAACCACGAATAAGATTTCCAACACAAACGTCACAACGCACCTAAACGAAATAAAGTAGCGCGTTATAATTTGTTTGATGATTAATTGTAGGTCTGATAGGATTTAATAATTATTCGTATTTATTACATGTTAATAACATGATCGGTTAAATGAAACGAATGGATTTTTATCCTTGGTATAATCAATTGTTTGCGCGTAAGAGAAAGAATAAATAAGCTTGATTTAATTGTACGTTGAACCGATTTATAAGGATTATAATAAGTGATTTAGCTATTATAAGGAACTATATATAAACATATATATATTTATAGGTATAAGAAATTAAACAATTTAATTGTTTGAATATATATATAAATATATATACTAAACAATTATAATATTGTGTATAATAATCATAATAAGTGATTTAACTATTAAAAGAACAATATAAATATATATATATAGGTATAAATAACTAAACAATTTAATTGTTTGCATAGATATATAAATATACATACTAAACAATTATAATATCATATTAAGTGATTTAGTTATTAAAAGAACTATATATAAATATATATATATATATATAGGTATAAGTACTAAACAATTTAATTATTTAAAATATATATATACATATACAAGTATTTCTTTTGTATTTTTAAAACTAAAATTATGTATTTATAAATACAAAAGTATTTTATAAAAATTAATTTAGTCACAAATTAATTAAACAAAAATAAGAAAATTAATCTGCATTTTATAAAATTAATTTTAGAAATTTTCAGAATTTAAAAAGGTTAAAGAAATGAAAGAAAAGAAAAAAAATCGGAAAAAGAAAAACAGGGGAGGGGCTGCCCGGGGTCGAACCCGGGGCTCCCTTGTATTACGAAGCGCAGGAACCAGTGAACCAGGGCCAAGGCCTTGGTTTCACTTTGGTTTCTTTTGATTTTAAACACTGTTTCCCCGTTTTCCCCAATTCAAATAAGATGAACCCTAGTTTCACAAATCCTCAATTGACCCTCGATTCGGTGTTAGACACCCAAATCATCATAGGGCTTTTGATCCTTGGATCAAAACGAGTAGTTAACAGGTTTTGATTACCTGTTTGGATGAGAGAAAAGGTGATTTCGAGTGTGGTTTAGGTTTCGGGTTTCTTGGTTTGGGGTTTTCTGATCGAATGATTTTCTTGTGAAATTGGAGGTTCAGGGAGTTTAGGAACTCCACAATGAACCGAAAGGCCACAATATATAGCTTTGATTTCATGGATTCGAGCTTAACTCGTTTGATTTTGAAACCGCGTTCCCGTTTACCAAATTTATCGATTATGAGCTGTAATTTTGCGATTCTGATTGATTAATTGATTGATTAATCCGCGTGTTAAGTTTAGGTGTGATTAATTTGATTGATTTCGTGTATTTGGACGAGATTTGATTCGAGGTTCATCGCGGTTTTGATTCGGAGAGACGAACGAGCGGGAAAGTCAAATTTAATTGGGGCTCGGGTTCGAAACTGGGGGTCGAGCGAGTTGGGGGTTTAATTTGGGGTCAATTCGGTTTAAAACGGGGTTTTGGGGCTTCGCCGGAGCTCGCCGGAGTCCGGCTGCCGGAAAATCGGGGGGTGGGGGATTTGGTTTGGGAATTTACACCAATGGTCCCTGCTTTTTCCAAGTTTGTTATTTTATGTATTAACTTTTGTTCAAAGTTTTCAAAATGCCAAATCAACCCCTTGCACTTTTAATTCTAAGTTTTATTATCATTATTATTATTAACATTATATTATTATTATTATTATTATTATTATTATTATTATTATTATTATTATTATTATCTATTATTATTATTGTTAGTATTATTATATATAAAAAAAAATTACTAAGGATGTTACAAAATTGCATAAATAAAATGAGCAAAAAAATACAGGATGTTACAATAAAAAATCGCACAAGAGAAAATAGAGGTCGCAGAAATGTGAATGCTAAGGTGGATGTGTGGACACATGGGGGCTGGATCGAATAAGGAACGACATCTTTCAGCAGACACGGACAAGATACGAGAGGAAAGATTGAGATGGTTTGGGCACGTGAAGAGGAGACAGATGTCAGCGCCAGTTAGAGCAGTAGAAAGTATCATCTTAGATGGTAAGAGAAGTAGAGAAAGACCTAAGTTGACCTGGGATGAGATAATTAGCGGGGATATGGTAGAGTTGCACCTCTCCGAGCACATGGTCGAGAATAGGCGTGAGTGGAGGCGTAGAATTAAAGTCAGGGACTACTAGTGGGCCTTGATGCGGTAGTCCACACATGATATGTAGGGTAACGTTATTTGTCCAATGTAGGTGAAGCCTAAGTGCTAACTGTCCTATTAGTATTGTTAATATCATAGTAAAATTTATCTACCTTATTCCTTGTCTAATATCGTAGTAAATTTTATCTGGCTTAAACTTGTTTCAATAATTTTGTGTTTGCTTTTGTGACGTATGCTTAATTGCTTATGTGAGGTATGCATTATTATTCTAATTGTTATGAGTATGTTACTGCTTATGTAATGTATGTGATGTATGCAATATAATCTGGTTATTTGGTTTATGGACATGCATATACATGTACAAGACTCTATTGTGATGTATGCTTATGTGATATATGCACTATAATTTGGATGTTATAATTGTCGAGTCGGGGGTCTCTTTAGAATCGGTTTCTCTGTCTCCCAAGATAGAGGAAACACTGACCACCACCTACCCATCCCAGACCTTATTCTCAGTGAGACATACTGGGTATGGTTGTTTGTTTGTTTATTTGTTTATCTTTTTATTAGTATTATAAAGACACGAATATTATAAAATAAAAAACTTTCCAAAAAATCAAAATTTTTTAAAAATTAAAATATTTTATATTGGTGTTTTTTTAAGTAAAATTTTTATAAAGCAAAATAATTAATAGTGGGAGTTATAATAAAAAAATTTTAAAAATGACCTAGCGGTTTATTTCAAAACAAAATTTTTCTTTTTTATTTTTAGAAAAGCAAGAGAACTTTAAAACAAAAGTAATGAAGACCAAGGAAAGAACTTCAAATGTTTAACTATTAGCTATGGATGATTAGAAAAAAAATTGACATCATTATTTTATGACATATGGTCGTTACTCATACGTAATTGTAACCATATTTTATATAAAATATTATTTTATAATTATTAAAATTTTATTTTATTTAACCCGTATAATACACGAATTTACTAAGAAACTTTTGATAGCCTGTTAATGGTTATTAAAAATGCTATCTTTTCATGGTTCATACCTTGTAAATGGTTAAGAGAGAATCCTAATACTAAATAGTTAAAGATTAAATTTTAATAGTAACTTCTAAACATTTAGCATCAACGTTAACTTTTAAACATTCAAAAATCATGAATTATTAACCTCCTAATGATCTAATAGAGACTACCAACAGCCACTAAAACTAGTATGACTAATGGTTTAGTAAATTTAATAATTTTATTTATATTTAACATAAAATTTAATGATATAAGCATTAATATTTAAGAGAGTATTTTAGTCCATTTATTTAAATTTAGATATTTACCAACTATAATCGCTGTAAGATATCACCTCCCCGTATGAGCACAAATGATGATATTTTCAAATTCTCGTACAATCACGAGAATATGATGACGAGAAGAATCATGTAGATTTGTCATAAATAAATAGACAAATGCTCATGACGTTTCATCTTCATACTACACTCATGAGATTCTATCAATTTTCACACACAAGTGCTGATGACATGTTAATTCAGATTCTATTTTAATATGCAACTTCTTTTAATTAATATTTTTATTTTACTTTTTATTAAAAGTAACGTCACATATTTTCTTTCTTCTCGTTTTTACATTTCATATATGAGAGTCATATTGTTAGAGTTTAAATTAAACATAAAAAATAAACTATAATATAGTCATGTTTAAAAAACAATTAGGGTTGGAAAAATAATTTACCTCCCTAGCTCCCCCTTGAAATGCTCTTAAGAGCATCAACATACCGTTCTCTATTTTTATTTGAGTTTGTGTCCATTGAGTTTGTTTCCATTTTATATTGTGGGATATGGTTGTAAATCTTATAATAAGGATAATATATACTTTCATTACTTATTATATTTATTATAGAACCAATGTAGGTGAAATTCGTCTAACCATGACTTGTTTATTTCATATCAGGTTCATATCATGTTCGAAATTATTGCAAGTCCGCACGTGTATAAAGTTCTGATAGATTTATACAACTAGAAGTAATAACTAAATTTAAATAAAAACAACTTTCACATTTAAAACTAAAAGCATACATTTTAACAGATAAGACTATGATTCTATGCCAAAAGAAGTACATTTTAGAAGGATGAACTTTGGTGATTTAGCTAATATCCTAGAAGAATTAGGTCCCATGGCCCCTTATCTTGAGAATAAACTAGAATTTTAACTATACTTATGGACTGTTTGATGGCTCTTACCAAGCCTCTGACCACTGATCGACTGACTCGGTCGGCCAGTCAGTGCGTTTGTTGTGGCTGACCGAGTCGGCTGACCCGGAAAATCCCACTGACTCGGTCATCCCCTTGGACATCGCTGACTCGGTCATCCCCTCAGTCGACCCACCTGCGCGCCCCACCTGCGCGACCCACCTGCGCGAACCCTACCTGCGCGACCCACCTGCGCGAACCCCACCTGCGCGAACCCTACCTGCGCGAACCCCACCTGCGCAACCCATCCCCGGCAGTGATAGGGGCGTCGCCAGTGATGCGGCGGTGGTTTGGGGGTCGATTGAAGTGCCGATTGAGAAGGGTCGATGGTTTGGGGGTTTGGGGGTAGATGGTTTGGGGTAGATGGTTTGGGGTAGAAGGTTTGGGGTAGATGGTTTGGGGAGTTTGGGGTAAGGAACTGGTAAAGGAAAATTATCTATAGAGACTAAAAATTGTCTTTATTAAGTTTTTATTTAAAAATATTATTTTATACTTTTTGTTTATTTAAACATATGCTTTATAATAATAAAATAATGAGTAAAATAATGAGTAACAACGGGTAATATGATTATTTTTTTCATTCAGCAGAGTCAGTCAGATACATAATCAAATAGTCAAGTTTCAGTCAGATGCAGACTCAGTCAGAACTTCTTACTGGGTCAGCTTCTGACTCAGTCAACACAATCAAACAGCCCCTTATTCTATAATAAATAATGAAAGTATATATTATCCTTATTTTCAGATTTACAACCAACTTCCAGAATTAATGCAAAACCTTTTGAATTACTCGAGGCATTTTTTATACAAATAAAGCAGCATAAGATTTGTGTGTGAAAAAGGTATTTGTGAGACCCATAAAATGTTTACAAGCCATTAACTAAGCTGTAATCATCTTCAAAAATAAAAGAAAACTTTTTACAAATTAGTAAATTTTAATAATTAATTTTAGATAAATCAAAGATAAACAAACTATTAAACCAAAAAAACATATGTCCAAATCACTAAAAGTATGATTTTGTACCAAGCGGTTGTCGCAAATGTATATTTTAGCAATTACTTGACAACTGACATATATATGTCATAATAACCCTGCGGTGTGTGAAGTCATTTTGATAGTGTTAAACAACTCCATGAAATTTTTAAAAAGTTATTATGTTTTATTTTTAGAAAATTAAACTGTATGTGACATTTTGTCCAAAATTTAAGCACTTGCACAATACAATATTTATAAAAAAAATGTTTTTTTATGAAACTAAAATATTGTTCTTGCATTTTTTTTTCTCAAAGCCAACAACAAAAGAGGAATCCCAACCATTTGGAGTGGGAATCTTACAAGGATATTGGATCCATTTGGAGAGAGAAACATTGGAAGTCTACTAACCCCATTTGCCATCACGTACCCCACACGTTCCTCCGATCATTTGGGCTTTTTTTGTTTTTGAGAAGACGATTTGTTAAATTTGTATTTTTAATTCAATTTTTTTTTACCAATTTAATTACTTTAGTTTATATAACGTTATCAGTTTCATTCATTCCACTAACACCATTCAAACATTCGTTGATATATAAGGGTATTTTAGTTTTTTTCAATACCCTAATTATCCAATTAAAATAAATTAACCAGTTAATATTCAATTAAAACTAAAAAACACATGAAACAACCGGTGTGATTGAACGCTTCGATTTAAAAGATTCGATTAACCCTAATCCATGTTGTTCAAGTGAGGTCTGATATAGGATTTCAACTAATTTTCACGTTTTGTTCGAATGGGTACCATTGCTCGATTGATGTCTGTTTGTGGGATCGAGCACTGTTGTTGTCATGTTGTTTGATTGAGGTTTGCTCTTGCAATGCTTTGTTTGATTGAGGTCTAGTAGTGTCACATTTGTTCAAACATTACGACAACAAAACTCAATAAAACAAAACGTGACAACAACAGACTTCAATCGAACAATAGTACATGTCCGAACAAAACTTGAAGATTAATTAAAATCCAATAGTAGACCTCAATTGAACAATATGGATTAGGGTTAATCGTAGCTTTCAAATCAAAGCTTCAGGTCTCACTAGTCGCTTTATGTGTTTTTTAGTTTTAATTAAATATTATCTGGTTAATTTTTAATTGGATAACTAGAGTGTTGAAAAATACTAAGATACTATCACATTTAACGGATGTTTTACTGGTGTTAGTGTAGTGGATGGAAATGATAACACTTGGTAAACTAAAGTGATTGAAATGACAAAATAAAACGTTTTTGTATTGAAATGACAATTCAATAAAATATCAGGGACGAAAGTGATATTCTTACTCTTTTTTTACGAATAAAGCGGGGAATTAGGCCTGCTTTTTAATACAGAATTACCTTGCTCGATCAAGCAAAGAAGTAGCGCGGTTCAACCCGTATGCTACGGCGGGGATGCAAGAAGGATTGTGTTAGTATCTATTTGATTCATTACAGTGCGTAAAAACAAGGATGAAAAAAATATATTAAAAGACACTACGTTAATTAAATTTATTTAAAAAAAATCACTTAACTTAAATTTGATATATACAGTGTCTTAGGCTCTTAGTTCATACATGTAAAAGGTCGCTTGACCAACTTTATATATTAAAATCACTCAACTTATCTTAAAAATGGTACATTTTAACTTTTTAAAAATAATAACTTGCTAACTTTTGAATTGATAATATGATTATATATTTATTTTTGTACAAAAATGTTAAATGTCACATTACCAAAATATAAATTATTTATGAGTCCAAACTTTAACTATTTAATAGTTAACAAGCCCTTGTTTCTTTTAAACCTTTTTACACAAATCCAGAGATTTTAATATATAAAAGTTAGTTTGGTGACATTTTCATTTATCTTTTACAATTTAATATACTTTAATGGACTATGCGTTTGAGCGAAATTTTTTCATAAAAAACAGAAAAGTAAAATATCTTTTGTAAAAAATCATTTTATTAACATGTCTTACTAATGAAATTTTTTGTATGTCATTGTTGTAATGTTTGAGCATGGGGTATAGTGGCGTGGACGCCACAAGTTTAGACGATGTGGCAGCGTGAAGGCTAATCGTGAAGATGATGTCGCGATGTAGAGGCGTGGAACCAGGGGTGAAGCTTCATAGGGGCCAGGGGGCTCCCCTCTCTTTTTTCGTTAATAGTGTAAATTTTTGGCTCGATGGTGTAAATTTCACATCACAACCACTATTTTTTTCTTTCTTTATAATCCATGACTTAACTATGGAAAATGTAAATTACTTTGCAAATAAGTTAATCTGATATAAAAGTTACTTGTATTATATGTAATTCTCTTTAGATCATTATTTATTCTTATATGAGTACGTATGAGTATCTAAAAACCTGTTATGTCATTGTCACTAGTGCAATCCTAATATATACCTTACCTAAGCAGATAATGACACCTTTATTAATCCAAGTGGAACCATTGATGCGATCCTGGTGGCATAAGGTTTATGTCCAACCTACCATAAACATTCTCAAAAGAATGTCAATTTACTTTAATTTTGGTATCAGAAACCATATAATTAAAAGGATGTAAATGTTATAAACTTATCCAATAGAATAAGAATTTAAATGTGATCATGTGTTTAGGGATAATGTTTAAGAGTTGGTGAGCAATTATCTTTAATCTTAAATAGTGTAATATTGCACACATACATAATTAAAATTTACTTGTTTTGATTATGATAAGAACATGACAATATGAGTTAATTGCCATTGAAATTACTTGTGTATCTAATGAAATCTCCTAGCTAATTACCTTATCAAAAGGATGAAACTCGATTGCACAAATCTTAAGACATCAACCGTTCAACTATTAAGAAAGAGAGATCCATATATGGTTGATACTGTAATCTATCGTGTATCGATCATTTAACGAACAACTACTAATTCACCACTGTTGATGTTAAAGTTTGACTCACATCAACCATCTAAGCCTTGGATTGATTTTCAAGATCAAAGTAAAACAAAGAATTCAATTCATTTAACAACTGCATGAATAAGACAACAAATCTCAAGACTATTGAAGTTATAAAAGATTGTAATATCCCTCTTAAAAGGTTTTATAAAAAATTAACTGTTTATAACCCTAAGGAATAAGGATTGTAAGAAAGTGAATAAGTGACTTCTAGAAAACATATTCTTGAGAAAGATCATTGTCAAATGACAAACTAAGCTAAAGGTTTAGTTTGTTTAATAACAAAAGTGACCAGCAAATTGAGGAGCAAACAAGTGTGTTTTCCTAGTTGTAAGGAAAAACGTCATTAACCATTTTAATGAAGACTCATATTGTGCTCGTGTGGTATGTTTTTCTTGGTGATTAAGCTATGAGATAAAGTAGAAATTCAACTCTTGATTGATGCTAAGATACTATTACACTCCTATTTAAATAGGACAATAGTTATTCTAGTACTTTGACTCGCATATTGCACTCTTAAAAACACAAACACACATATGCTTGTGTGATTATTTGCAAGCAAATTCAAAACAAAATGTCAAAAAAAAAAAAAACAAGACATTAGCTAGCAAGCTAGACACGATTCTCCGTAATATAAACATTAATTGTAACATGCACGTGATAAAAAAATAGTAACATCTAACATCCTAGACGCAGTTGTGGCAACAACAAACATTCGACAAACAACGTAAGTGTTTGACACTCGGTTCAACATAAACTTCAACTAGTTTTAATATCCAGACGCGCGTTGCGCGTCTTGAAAATGCTGTAAATCGATACTCCATAAACTATCTAAGACAGCAAGATCACACCGAGAGGACCACGTCGACCACAAAATGTCGATAACACCACAGTTTGAGACTATTAAAATCAACAATTTTCCACTTTAATGTTGGGCTCAGAGTATGTAAAGAAATGACTCCATCATGGCCGGAGGGCGGGTTGCAGGTTACCACCTGCCATCCTACACCCCTTCCAGGGCTAGACAATGTCCTCAATCCATTTTTACTCAGACCCATCAACTCATCACACCCTATTAAAATGAAATTAAAAGATGTTACCTGAATCTGTAGCAAGATTCCATACTTCCGTAACTAATTCAATTGCACGTTCCTGAGGAGCATGTAGAACAATTGTTGTGGATCCCACAACACATAGAGCACAACCAAGGACCCTAAAAATATGTAATTTTTCTTGTAAAATGATATGTGCGAGTACAACGCTGAGATACGGAATAATAACAATGTAAGACTGTTATGTGAAAGCGAAAGAACAATTCAACATATATTCATACCTTATTATAATGCTCAGTGTCCTAAGAGGAGTGACCAGAATAGGTGGTGCAAATGCATAGGCGGCAAAATTTGCAACCTCTCCAACAACAACTGTATAAATAAGACGACAACATTAAACAAACACAACTATAATTTACCTGGGTTCCTTAAACCCCTTTAATCTTAAACAACATCAAATCAACAAACTCACTTGTTATCATGCCTACCTACCATAGAGCCTCATATAAGTAAGAATATCCTCCATTTCCTAACAAAAACGATCAATATGTTAGCAAGTTCAACCAACAAACCTTTCTTACGATCAATATGTTAGCAAGTTCAACCAACAAACACTTTCTTTTTTTTTTCTGTTTCTAAGTATAATAGAATTGATATTTAAATAAATTAAAAGATTTGGGAGAATTTACACACTTTAAAAAATGCCTTTCAACATGCTTGACCCATTAGACCCATTTAGTTTAGCCCATTTGGCCCGTTCGACGTAAAATATAACCGAAATCGATCCATTTGTAGCGTGGTAAACTGTCAAAACCGACATCTCTAGTCATAACTCTCCCTTTGTTCAGTGGTCTTTTTGAACACCCCTACTAATGCAAGATCAAACAATTTTACACAAAATGGTAACACTAAAAAGAATCCTATACAACCGTTTTGTGCAAAGTGTTCGTTCTTGTAAACATATAAAAGAATCCAGTATGACCTGTTTTGATGGTTTATGCAATATGAATCCACAATTTCATCATACCTTTTGAAAGATTGATGATCCACTTAGAAGTCTGCAGTTGCTGATATTCATAATGCAGATCATACAACCAATAATCATACTGAAACAAAGGGTGTGATCAATGATCATGATTCATGAATGATGAATCAATCATGATGGGTCATATTCATACAGCACAAGTAAGAAGACAAAATCAGAGATTGAAGTAAGATAATGATGATATAATGCTAATGATCCCGTTTAACACATTAACTTTCACCATTTAATCACATCAAAAAAGCTTCAGAACAATGTAAACAAACAGTCACAATCTTCCAACTGATAATCTTACAATATCAGAGGAAAACAGCATTATAATCATGATAAGCAACCAAGAACCAAATTCAAAAGACATAAAGTTGATTTCAATTTTATTGATTATGATTCGGGTCAATCTAAAGAACACATTAAACTATTATACCAAATTGAATCAAGTGTAACTTTAACAGAGCTAGCATAAACATAGATCTATAAAACTTGGATTGAAGAATTTGAGTGAATCAAAGTAAACTAATCGAACCTGTGTCACCACCCCAATACCGCTACTGCCACACCGCCACCGCCACACCGCCACCGCCACACCGCCACCGCCATACCAACACTAACACCAACACGTCCACCACCACACCGATGCCACGCACCACACCAGCGTCGCCGCACCACACTCCACCATGCCATCACACAATCGGAGCGCGAGTTCAAACACCGAAAACCTCACCTCCGCCTCCACCAACAAATCCACCACCCCCAATTTGGGTTTTAGGGTTCGGTTTTAGTGCGAGAGGGGTGAGAAGATGTGTATGTATAGATAGAGGGTAAAGAGGGGACCTTGCGAGATGAGACGGAGGAGGCGGGTCATCGCAGCGGAGGAACAGAGGCGTCGGTTTGTAGGTGGTGGTGCCGGAGAAGGGAAGAGATCGAAGATCGGAGCGTCGGTTTCGCCGGGGATGTTGAGAGAACTCCGGCTAGTTCGCGCGCGTTTGCTTGAACTAAGAACCGGCGGCCCTCGGCGGTGTTGCGGCGGACGCCGTAGCCATCTTGGAGGCAGTGGCCGAGCTCCTGGAGGGCGTCGATGTAGAAGGTGATGACCGACTACTCACCGATGAGAGAAAAAGGGTGCAGGTAAATTCTGAGGAATTGTGATGAAAATACCAAAATTGTCCCTTGATGAATAGTACTATTCATCATGTCACTATTCATCATGTCAAATCACAGTTGCTAAATTAATATTAGGTAATATATAATCTTCATATTCGATACATAACCTAAGACTTCGACACATGTAGGATAATCTAAATCTAAAATAACAAATCTAAACTAATAAAGCAAAATAATATTTTGTCACATGGCATCTTCGAACACCATCATTGTCACATGACATTTCGCACACTATCATTGTCACATGTCATCTTCTCGCACGCTTCATACAACATGCCACTAGCAAAAAAAGTAACCATTTAATAATTATATTAAATACTAAAGATCTTATTTATTCTTTCTAAATTATAAAATATATTTTTATTAAAAATATAAATTCTTAAAAAATAAGTACATATGATTTTTTAACACAGAAATTTTTTTCTGAAATAACATTTAAAAAACAAATTTAAAAAATTTGGAATTTTAAAAATCAAATTTTTAATAAAAGTTTTGTTAAAAATGAAAATTTAAAAAATTATTGTTATTACATTATTACTAAAGTTAGTAGATTATATATAATTCGAATCATATTTATCTAAAAACTATTATATAATTTCTAATATTAACTGCTAACTATTAATATAATATTTTAAACTTAGTGTAATATTTTAAAAGGGTGTACGAGTTTCTAAACTAGTATTAGATGATAACACATGAAGGGTAATATTTCGAATTACTTAGTAATGGTCTTTACCTTAAATATACCATTACCTTAAATAGTTTGAATTAGTTTCCTAATAAGTTTCATGTCCATTTAATTTTCATTTTTCATTCAAACATCAAAGCATAGAAATGACTAATGAGAGTTCGCGTGTGGACGATAATGTCAAGTCTTTTGATATATGTCCACAAATAACTTGGGTTTTATATATTACTTTAAGCTATGACGTTGTGACACGACTAATGAAATGGTTACACACTTAGCCACTAAGAGTATTATTGCACCATTATGGTGTATTTTTATTATTTAGCTTCCGACGTAACTCCAAACTTTAATGCTAACATCACACTCTTTTTATTTGTTTAAGATTTATTCTCCTCACTTAACAAAATACGATTGATTGGTTCTTAAGACTAACATATTTGTGGATTAGATGTTTTTATATGTTAATATATACATATATATATATATATATATATATATATATATATATATATATATATCTTTATCTTTATCTTACTACTATAATAAAAGGTTAAATGAGAGTGTCATTTGTCAGCACCACAATCATTCTCACCATTTTTTCCCACCTCTCTCTCCTATTAAATAATTACCTTAATTATTAATAAAATTATTTTAATATATATAAATTAAGAAAGAAATTTATATATTAAGGTTATTTCTAAATAAATTGAAATTTTTAAAAAGTCAATTTTTTAAAACAAAAAATAATCAAATTTGGGAGTTGTAATAAGAAATTTTTTTTAAAAATAACATTTTTATACGGTTTGTTTTAGATAAAATGTTTATTTTTCTAAAAAATTAAAAAGTCAATATCACTGTTTTATTATTTATAGTCATTTTTGATACGTAATTTCAGTCATATCATATCTTAAAATATTATTTTATAATTATTAAATTTATTATATTAATATTTATATATTCAACCCGTGTAATACACGGGTTTACTAAAGCTAGTAATATATAAAAAAGTAACTTAAAGTGACACGTGGCAGCACAACAATCATTCTCATCAAAATTTTCCCGCCTCTCTCTCATCTTAAATAATTACCTTAATTACTAATAGTATTATTAACATTCTTTATATTTAATAAATTAAAAAAGAGATCTATTTATTAATGTTATTTCTAAATAAATAATTTTTTATAAATAATAAATTTTTCTAAAGCATAAAACTTTTTTAAAAATATTAAATATTTTAAAAGTGGTATTTTAAAAATTCAATTTTTTAAAACAAAATATAATTAATTTGGGAGATATAATAAGAAAATTTTTAAAAATGACATTTTTATATGGTTTGTTTTAGAACAAAATATTTATTTTTTTGGAAAAAAATCTAAAATAAAATTTTAAAAAATTGATATCACTGTTTTATTAATTATAGTCAGTTCTCATACATAATTTCAGTCATATCATATTTATATATCATTTTATAATTAATAAATTTATTATATTAATATTTTATTTATCAAACCATTTAGTACACACGGTTTACTAAAACTAGTATATATATATAGAAACAAACAAAACAAACATACCCAGTGTCTCCCGCTGAAGGGCAGAGTCTGGGAGGGGTATATGGTAGCAAGTCTTTCCTCTATCTAGAAAGATAGAGAGACCGTTTCCGAAGAGACCCCCGACTCGTTAACACAGGCAATAACAATAACAATCAAATACAACGCATATACAAGGCATATAACAAAGCATACCAAAGCAATAACCATCATAATACGAAGCAAATAACACAATGATATATATCAATAACAATCATAATACAACGCATATACAAGCATATAACAAAGCATAACAAAGGCAGTAACCATCATGATACGAAGCATATAACACAATGATATATATCACAAGAAGAATTAGATAATGTGCATGTAACACCCAAAAAGGGTAGATGAGTAAAACTACACCTAACGTGTGGGGTACGGCCATATGTCACCGTATACCCTTCCCACCCACAAAACCCACTAAAAATCCTTAATTTTAATTTTTCGCCTCCACTCGCTTCTATCCTCGATCATGTTCTCAGAGAGATGCAAGTCCATCATATCTCTCCTAATAACCTCGTCCCAAGTCAACCTAGGTCTACCTCTGCTCCTCCTACCCTCTAAGCTGATATTCTCTACTGCTCGGACTGGTGCTGCCATCGTTCTCCTCTTCACGTGCCCAAACCATCTTAATCTTCACTCTCTTATTTTTTCTGTGATACACGCCACCTCTAGCCTCTGACGAAAGACGTCGTTTCTTATCCGATCCATCTTGTGTGTCCACACATCCACCTCAGCATTCGCATTTCTGCGACCTCTATTTGTCTCTCGTGCGATTTCTTTATGGCCCAACAGTCTGTGCCGTATAACATAGCTGGACGTACTGCCACTCTGTAGAATTTTCCCTTTAGTTTTGCCGGGAACCTCTTATCACACAAAATCCCTGATGCTGCTCTCCACTTGCACCATCCTGATTGTATACGGTGTGCTACATCGCTGTGTATCTCTCCATCTTCCTGTACGTACGAGCCAAGGTATTTGAACCTAGACGTCCGGGTGACCGCCATGCCTTGGATACTGATTTGGGTGTCCTCTTCGGCCTCACCACTAAAGTTACAATGCATGTATTCTGTCTTAGCGCGACTTATCCTTAAGCCCCTGCGTTCTATTGCTGCTCTCCACTGTTCTAATCTCTCGTTAAGCACCGTCCTAGATTCTGATATTAAGACAATATCATCCGCAAACAGCATACACCATGGGACTGGCTGTTGTATAGACTTGGTCATCTCGTCCAGCACCACTGTGAAGAGGAATGGGCTCAATGCCGATCCTTGGTGGAGTCCTACCTCCACCGGGAAGTAGTCTGTGTCTCCGACAGGTGCTCGTACACATGTTTTTGCCCCGTCATACATATCCTTTATTATTTTGATATACCTTTCTGGTACCTTTCTAAGTTGTAGACTTTCCCAGATGAGTTTCCGCGGCACACTGTCATATGCTTTTTCTAGGTCAATGAATACCATATGCAGGTCTCTTTTCTTTTCTCTATATTTCTCCATTATCCTCCTTATGACGTGTATAGCTTCTGTTGTAGAGCGGCCTGGCATAAATCCAAATTGGTTTACCGCTATCTGAGTTTCGCGTCTAATTCTCGTGTCAACAATTCTTTCCCATAGCTTCATCGTGTGACTCAATAGCTTTATTCCCCTGTAATTTGCGCAACATTGGACATCTCCTTTTTTCTTATATATGGGGACTAGACACTGCTTCTCCACTGCTCTGGCATCTTTCCTGTCTTAAAAATAGTGTTGAATAAGTCCGTTAGCCATTGTAGGCCCTCATCTCCTAGGCACTTCCACACTTCAATCGGGATGTTGTCTGGTCCCACCGCCTTAGCCCTTCCCATTTTCTTCAAAGCTC
Source organism: Flaveria linearis (assembly GCA_024085815.1). Lineage (NCBI taxonomy): Eukaryota > Viridiplantae > Streptophyta > Magnoliopsida > Asterales > Asteraceae > Flaveria > Flaveria linearis. The sequence continues at coordinate 49,046,673 of CM044016.1, forward strand.
TCTTAACTTCATCGACTGTGATGCTTCTACAATAACACTTGTTTTGTTGCGTCGTTTGAGTTGTTTCGTCGATCTCCGTTTGTTGATTCCGGTTCGTTATGTTGAAAAGGTTATCGAAGTAAGTGTTCCATCTCCCCTTGATGTCTTTCTCCCTCACCAAGACCTTTCCATCCGCGTCCTTTATAAACTTCACCAATCTCAAGTCCTGTCTACTACGTTCCCTTGCCTTGGCAATCTTAAACATGTCATGTTCACCCTCTTTCGTCTCTAATCGCTTATACATCCTCTCGTATGCTGTGTTCTTTGCCGCTGACACAGACTTTTTCGCCTCTCGTTTTGCCTCTTTGTATTTATCTTTTAGCTCTGTTCGTTCTTCCTCATTATTACAGCGTAAAAGCTCTCTAAAACTTTGTTGTTTAATTCTTATCTTCTCTTGTACATCTTCGTTCCACCACCAGGATTCCTTGTGACCGATTTTCCTATTTGTTGTAGTCCCAAGCGTTTCTTTAGCTGCTTGAATGACTCTAGTTGCCATAGCCTCCCACTTTTGGTTTGCGTCTTCCTGTGGCTCACTCGGGTTCATTGGTATGATTTTATCTCTAAAGATGGTAATCTTTTCGTCTTTGAGTTGTCCCCATCTGATCGTAGGTCTACTTCTCTTAGTTGGTTGGACACTTGCTCTCTTGAGTCGTATATCTGCCACCAACATGTGATGTTGAGTGACTACTGTCTGTCCCGGTATTGTCTTGCAGTCCTTCCACGAGCTACGATCTTCTCTCCTCATCAGCAAATAATCTATCTGTGTGTGTCTCCCGCCGCTGCTAAACGTAATTAGATGCGATTCTCTTTTCTGAAAAACGAATTTATGATGCTTAGTTCATGCGCTAATGCAAAGTCAAGAAGCTCCCTACCGACGTCATTCCTCAGACCATACCCAAAGCCTCCATGCACCAACGGGAAATGATCGTTGTCCTTACCGATATGCCCATTAAAATCTCCTCCTATGAATATTTTTTCTTCTCGGGGTATGTCTCCCATAACTTGATCTAAACTCTCTCAGAACTTCTTTCTTTCCATATCCCCTAGTCCGACTTGCGGTGTATACGCACTAACTACAGCCACTACCTCGTCTCCTATTACTATCCTTAACAACATCAGTCTATCATCGATTCTTCTAACCTCCACTACATTATCCTGAAGTTCTTTAGCTACTAAAAAACCTACTCCATTTTTTGTTCCATCTGACCCTGAGTACCATAGTTTATACCCATTACACTCCTTTGCCCTCCCGCCTCGCCATCTAGTCTCCTGGAGACACGCTATCTGAACCTTACGACTCCTTAACACATCTATTATCTCTAATAACTTACCAGTAAGTGTTCCTACATTCCACGATGCCACTCGTAATTTATAACCCTTATTCCCTGTAGTTGCATCTCTCGTCACCGTACATGATCTCGGGACAACATAATGTCTCCTGTTATCTATTATACCTCACTCACCCTAACAATCAGACTAGAAGCAGGGATATAAACTAACAATCAGGAGCAGAAAATATGAACTAACAATCAGACTAGAAGCAGTGATATAAACTAACAATCAGACTAGTAGCAGAGATATAACCTAACAATCAGAACAATCAGTCCAAATGACAAAATATAAATAGATCACCCAAATTAAACGAACAAGTAGCTATTTAAGAACAAAATATAAATAGATCACCCAAATTAAGAACACAATTAGATGCTCACAAATAGAGACAGGGGATGGCTCTCCCTGTTAAAACAGTGCTGGTCCTCCTAACCCAGCCCAAACAATGCCTACAACAAGAGAATATTCGTGATGCAGAATAATAAAAAACAGGAAGAAGAGAATGATGGAACGAACTCACCCAGGGGTACCCAAGTTAGGGTATTCCAATCCTTTAGCAAAACAACCAGAACCAACTAGCACCACCCAATTCGTGATGCAGATCTAGGGTTTTAACCCTAGAACACCAAACAGAACAGCAAGTTTCAGCCGTGAACCAAAACAAACCAGCGAGCACGAGCGGATTCTCAGATCGCCGGTGGGCTATTGCTCTGTTCACAGATCGTCGGTGTGGAGGTGGGGGCGATTTCACTGTTCAAACCAGCGAGCACGTTTGGGGGGGTGATGTGGGGCTACTGTTCACAAACCGATGGGCTACTGTTCACAAACCAGCGAGCACGTTTGGAGGTGGGGGCGATTTCACTGTTCACAAACCGGTGGGCTACTGTTCACAAACCAGCGAGCACGAACAAGTAGCTATTTGTTGCACAGATCGTCGGTAACCCTAGAACACCAAACAGAAACTTTCAGCTGTGTACAGATCGCCTGTTTGGGGGGGTGATGTGGGGGGGGATGTCTCTGTTCACAGATCGCCGGTGTATGAGCGATTTGCACTATTCACAGAATCGCCGGTGATGTGGGCGATGTCTCTGTGGAGGTCGCCGGTTGCTTTGGCCGGCGGAGGTGGCCGGTGAGGCTTAGGCCGGCGGAGGTCGCCGGTGGGGGGAGCGTTGCCGTCGGTGTACGTTGTTGTCGGTGAGAGAGAGAGAGAGAGAGAGAGAGAGCCGTTTAACTTTTATACTATTTAATATATATATAGAATGACATTCAATTGAGAACCATAAATCTGTAAAGAACCAGAAAGAACCACTTTAACTTTTATACTATTTATTAAATAAATATATCAAAATGTTTGTAATTTACTATTTTTAAGATAAATTTTTAAAAATCACGATATCTATAGTCTTTTGATAATGTGCATCAATGCACACACATTGTATTGCATATATAAACATTTTAAAGTTTTTCTAAAAAATTAGGAGAGAGGTGTTAAAATGAAAGAAAAGATTACAAAATAGAATCAAACCATCATCTTTTAGTATTACCAATTTTATCAAGGTGTTATGTCTATTGCTTATGTGGTTTTTAATAGTTCTTTATATATTTATGGTTCTCAATAGAATGCTTCCATATATATATATATATATATATATTATATATATTATATATATATATATATATATATATATATATATATATATATATATATATATATATATATATATATATATATATATATATATATATATATATAAAAGGTGTTGCATATATTTTTGTTTCTTAAAACTAACATATTGGTGGCTAAAAATCTCTAATTAACAATGGTTATGAAAGTGGTTGCGGGTTTAATTGGTAATCCCAGATTGTAAAATGTGGTTCATAAACTTCACTTCTTTTCTTTTTTCTTTTTTAATTCATGCAAGTTTTTAGTTTTATTTAATTAATATAATTTTTATATAACTAAATTTAGATATATGGTTTTGTTATGTTTTTATCTATATATACTTTTTTAAATATTAATTTATTTAAAAAAAGTATTTTTTTTTTGGTCTTTGAGTATGAAAGTATATTCTATATGGTATACACAGTTCTCAATAAAAAGATAATTATAAATTCTAAAAGAAAATTAAACTATATCTTAAATAGAGTTTAAAAACAGAAACAAAAAAATAATTTGTGAACAAAATCTAGGGATACTATGGTTGTTTGCAAGTTGACCCAAAATAGAGTTAGCTTGAGCTCGTGAAACCTTGAGCTCAAACACGGGTCAAGAACATAATCGAATTGAAAGTTTGAGATTGAATTTTGTTCGAATACATTGAACCTAGTTTAACTGGTTTTCATATATTGGGCTAGGACCATATAAAAATTTGTAAATAACTTTAAAAACTGTAAGAACTAAAACAATGATTTCACTAAATCATTTTTTTTTGAACGGATGGTTAGTTATTAGTTGCTAGTATCACCAAGTTAGTAATATTCGCCCATATCAAGGTTTAAACTTTGGACCTCCAAGAGAGGCAAAGCCTCCCACCTCCCCCTTGATCACTAGACCAAAAGATCATTGACTTTCACTAAATCATTTATCATTATAAAAAATGAATACACATTTCTCGGTACAAAAGCGCATGCATATCTATAAGAGTCATATCAAATAGAATAATTTCTTTTTCATGATAAGTGTTAGTATAAGAGGAGCGAAAAAAAGAAAAAGACCATTGTTAACTTTTTATTTGGTTCCATCATTATTTTAAACTCAAATAGCTTTCAAATACTTAATTATAAAAAAAGCATATACCAAAAAATCAAATCTTTTATTATGAACTTGTTTTAAATAATGTTGTACTTCCATATTATGTGTGTGTAATTATGTATGTATAATTCATGAGTGTTATTGTATATACAACCTTCATCTTTGAGCATTATTACTATACAAATGTTGTGTGATTAAAACACATGACCCGCAATCATACCATCACTTCGTATGATTTTTTTTCACGTAGAATTAAAATCGCTCTATATATGTGTGTACGCGCATGCGAGAACTAAGAACGAGTGACAAAAGTTTGGCACCTAAAACACTAGGTTAAGGATGGTGATTCTATCAATCATACTTGATTTATTATTTATTTTTGTCCATATTAGTCAGTTAAGAATAGATATTCTACCGAACCTACTTAGCTTATCATCTATTTGTTTCTGGTCCAAAAATACTAGGTTAAGGATGGTGATTCTACCGAACCTACTAAGCTTCGATTCTAGTTCGAAATTTTGATTCGACCTTTACTTGAAATGGTGTGGATTTGAATAGATCTTCAACACTAGGTTTGAAACACTAGTGAGTGTCAAAATTATGACCACTTAATTCATTCTATATTGAAGTGTGATGTCAAATTTCCTAACAAGCTGGAGAGAAGCACAAAGCATCGGGGACCATTTTCGATTGATTGATATAGACTCTGTCTGACTTTGTTGTAAACCAAAATATTGATTTTAACATGATTTTGTGTTTTGGTGATTACTTAACAAAACTTGCATCATGTTTGTAAAACCTCAGTGGATATAGAATAAGTTGTCGACTTGTCGTTATGGATGTAGAAAAAGTTTACGACTTGTGTCTCACTTAATATTAACTCGAAAATAACTTGCTTGAAATCGGCTTAATTGTTTATATACAAGCCGAGCCGGTTTAGCTAGATTTGAAAATGAGCAGAGACCAAGCCAAGGTCGACTCGGCTAGTCCTCGCTCATTAGTTGGTTCGTTGGCGTGCTCGTGGAATCGCTTGTTTAAGTTAAAGCTTAAATTATAATTTATATAAATTGTAAACCAATATTATAATATATTTTTAAAATAGATCATAAACATATGATTATTTTAATATTTTCTAAGGAAAAACTAAGTATAAAAAGATGGCATGTGATCATACTATTGTTTAAACTAGTTAATTCACATAAGTACAAAAAATATATATTTTGTGTTTGTATATCTAAATATGTGTAAAAAACAAAACTAATCTTTTTTTAAATAAAAAATTGACTAGTCAGTGGGTCAGACTCAACTTGTTTACAAACAAACCTACTTTAACCACAAAGCATGAAGTGTAAAACTAATAATTAAATAAAAGTTTTAAAGCAAAATTGAAATCTAGTTTAAATACATGGTCTGGTTCACTAGTTCAATCGATAAGCGGTATGTTCAAATGGGACTGTTTAAAGAGACTTAGTCGGACCAACTAGGTGTCAGGTCTGACCCGCCTGATAGACAAATCTAACCCAAACCGGTCATGAGAGCACTTTTTTTGTAACTTGTACGTTAGTAATTGTAAAAACTAGTTATGATTTTTAATTATAGAGGGCTTAGTTCTTAAATAAGATTTCGTAATGATTTAATACCTTTATCATTTTTTAACAAAATTATAGTTTTGACCCATAACTTTTTTGACCGATGCTTTTTGTTTAGTTGGCAACTTTCTTGTTCTTTTATATATTTTTTTATCCATAGTCATATAAAAAGGGCGTACCTGGTGCTGCAAAGAGCTCCCGCGTTTTATCCCATAGTCATATATGAGATGATTTTTTATATTTAAATGAATATCTGCTAGTTTTTCCTTTTTTGAATCTGTTAGTTTACATGTAAGGTTGATTGACTTTTCTAGTTGACTTAATTTTAGTTACTAACTTACTCTTTTAGGTTGGTTTTTATACTTTCGAGATGAAGCTTATGACGGTTGAGGTGGCAGTGATGTGGCATGACGGTACCAGCGTGTACACCGCACCACTCACGACTCACGAGACACCTTCCAAATGCGGGAACATCAGGATGTATGTGCTAATCGGTGATGATGTGGGATGGAGAAAAAAAAAGGAACAACCGAGAGGCGGGATGGAGACATGATTGTACCAGCAGAAACACTGGACCATACCTTCGATATCGACTCCAATCGTTGATTCCTCTGTCAATTGTGAGGTCACCCGAAAACAAGAAAAAAATATATTCTTATAGCCTTCGAAATTCATCCCCTTAAGGCTTAATCTTCAAAGTCCAAAGTTCAATTAATATTTTGATTTCCAATTAGAGATGGCCCAATTAATTAGAGATGGCCCAATTAATATTTTGATTTCCATTCATCAAATTTCACGTGACCCATTAGCAGATTTAACATTTTAATTGTGGGCCTTTATAAAGCTCCATTCACGAACCTCATATTGGTGATTTGGTTCAATGCTCTAAAAAATAATAATCATCATTCATCACACCATCAGATTCAACGAGCTTCAATATAACATTTAGTTCCCTGCAATGCATTTCTTAGACCTTAACTCTTAACCAGATTGAAAAAATAAATATAGGACGATTATCGATTACTAATTGATGATTTGAAAAAGAACGGAAAGAACATAAGAATAACTAGAGTTAGGTTTTAGTTAACCTCAAACTCATCCCAAATTCTAATGTAGAATGGCTAAACGGGTGGTGTTTTTCTAAGAATTGACTAAATGTTTTATGTTTACAAGTTTATTAGTCAAAGTAAATAGAATTTAGAAACTCGTGTGTAACAACTCGTATTTTACGACGCGATAATAATAATAATAATAATAATAATGTTAATGATAATAATAATCTTAATAATAATAATAATAATAATAATAATTATAATAATAATAATAATAACAATAATAATAATAATAATAATAATAATAATAATAATAATAATAATAATAATAATAATAATAATAATAATAAAAGTCCAGGGGCTATTCTTGTAAATTTTGAAACTTAAAAAGAAAAGTTTTAGCATAAAATATTAAAGATGAAACCGCAGGGACCATTTCTGTAAATGTGTAAAAACAAACTGCTTCTCTCTCCCCGTCGACACTGTAGCTCCGGCCGTATTCCGGCGATCCTCAAACGCCCAAATTACGCGGTTTTGACTCAAATTAAAGGTCCCGACACCCTCGCGACCAATATTCGAACCCTATGCACCTTTAATCATCGAATAATTCGGATCCAAAGCTCATTACCTCGAGTTCACTTTATTCCCGACCGTTCAACGGTCGGTTAACCCACTCAAACATTAAAAATAACCAAATTAATCGAAGTGGAACGATCATTTTCATGTTCTTAATCTGTTAACACTTTCAATTTCATCAAAAATCAACAAAACACCACTAAAGATCACCCCGAACCCGTCGGACCTGCAACTAACTGGTTCACCTACTTTCGAGTTTCAAAACCCGAAATTGATAAAGGGCTTTCAATCATCCTTCCCAATAGAAGCTTCGTGTGGAATCAATTTGATTATCCACGAAGTTTGCACCTCGAATCATACTCAACCGTGGTCGCGACTGTTCATTCTTCGTTTTTATCATTTTCTACATCGAAACAGGTAATTAAACATGTTCATAACCTCGATTTTGTTTGGGAATCAAAAGCCCTATGATCATTCTTGTTAACAACATCGATTTATACATCAATTTGATCGAGGATGAACCTAGGGTTCTTGGGATATTAGGGATATGTTTAAAGGCTTGTTTTAAGAAATAATACAGATCCATATCGCGGCTATATGCCTTGGTTTACCGGTTTCACACACGAATTCCATCCTTGAGGTCCCGGGTTCGACCCCGGGCCACCTCACACATTTTTTTTGAAGCTTTTTAGCTTTAGAAAAATTATGAAAAAAATTCCAAAAATTATAAAAATGTTTTTACAAACATAACAAATTTTTAAAACCACATAATTATTTTCTGAAATTTATTTTGGCATTTTATTTACTTATTTTATAAATTGTCTTAAATAAATTATAGAAAATTCTTAATAAATATAAAAAAATGATTTTGTAAACTTCAAATATTTTTAAAGATATCAAATTATTTTCTGGAATTTATTTCTTTTAAACAAATGATACTAATTTTAAATATTGTTTAACTTATTTGCAAATTTGCTATAAAAATATATAATTAGTTCATTTTCTTATAAAATAGACATTTAATATCGTTATAACTCACCAAATCATTATTTGTTCAAATAACAAGTATAAATTATTGTTCAAACGTGCTTATTTTATTTAGCTATGAGACTTTATTATAAATGTTATTTTTATATCGCATATTTATATAAAATACATATATATTGTTACCAAGAAATATAATTGATATCCTGTTAAATATAATTTACAAAATCCTAAAATCCTAAAACCCTAAAACCCTAGTTCACGCTAAAACGTTAATTTTATCATTAAATTTAAACCTTGTAAAAATATATATTTTAGGTGCATTGTGAATGGCTACGTTGAAAGGACGCTTATTATTATTTCTTATTAATCCTCCAATACATACGTATTTGATCAAGTGAGTATTTCTATACCCATTTTATCATTTTCACACTTTTGGGTGAAACATGTTACCGTATAAACGTTGCACTTGTAAATACGTTGAATCTTGTAAACTTATGGCAATTTACTTGTGAGTTGTGGTTAGTTGAACTTTTGTGGTTACCATGTTATGGCATTATATGTACAATAATTAACTATTGCTAGCCCAGCGAAGTCATAGATCTATGGGTAAGACAAGCCTACTTGGTTGATTCAAGTACACTTAGCTGATCGTATATACTTTTAACGTTAATAGAATATTAACGTCGTTTGATACTTGTAAAACATTATCGAGGTTTGATTGTTGCATTGTTCATAACATCCCTAATCACTTTATTCACTAACTTATAACTTGAATTGCCATCTTTTATATACTTATGTATTTAAAACTATAGAATGCTCACCAACAATATGTTGACCTTTTATTTTTAACATGTTTCAGGCAATAGCGTTATGTGGCTGTGAACAATCGTAACTCTCACGCCTCGACAATTCCGCCGTCAAGGTTGGGGTGTGACAGATTGGTATCAGAGCCCATAACTATAGGGATTTAGGTTATTAATGGTGACCTAGACTATAGCTTATGTATGCACCTTATAGTACTTGTTATCTTATAAATACATGGTTTGCATGTTACATAATGCTATGCCTCTTTATGTGCAATTTGATGCCTTAGCATAGGATTGCCTAAACTTAGTTACTTGTCTCCCTAAACTCATCTTTGACTCTCCCCGAACATGAAACCTCTTAATCTTATCTTCGACGACACGCGGAATCGTATACTTATGCTTATGACTTGGATCTTTAGACGTTATGTCTAATCTATATAAATCTCATCAAGGTTTTGATTTCATGAACCTAAGAAATATTATGTGACACATAGACACCTGTATTCTGGATTTCCTGGCAAAAAGCCTTCGGGCTAAGGCAAGCGTTTCGCATATATCCTACGGGACCAGTTACGCTTACCTGGGGATTTCTGGGATGAGTGATAAACTATGGTCAAAATACACAAGTCTCTAAGGCAAATGGGTCAATTTACCTTGACATGTCAACGATTCCAAATGGTAATACGTTACCAAATAGAACCATCCTTCTGTATCTTAAAAATCCTTGAATCCTTGAACTGGTTTATCATCAAAGTTTAAATACTTTCTCATTCTTAACCTAAATAATATTCCTGTTAATATTAAACCCATCCTACAATTCAACTCTTACGTTTAAACGCTCAACATGTAACGTGTAACGGCATTGAAATCAGCGTTTCATGTAACTATTTCTATACCTTGACCAACGTGAACATGGATCTTAATATACCCAAAGATATTGGGAATCAAAACCGTATGGTCTTCAAAAATTTAAACCGTTACTTATGGTTCTAAAATCTTCCTAAGGGTGTGTCCCCTAACTAAAGACATTCAATGCTGTAGGTGGGATTTCTACATCTCGGGATACTTTGCTAATTGAATGTTAACTTTGTTAACTCAAATATTATAAGTGGTCACTCACCTCAATGATCAAATAAACTAATTATAACTTCGTTATCACTTAAAAATACGCGTGTCTTCAATTAAACTATGGTTGAGCTCATATCTTGAGAAGTCCTTGTATTTTCCTTTCGATTGTGAATCGAATGTTCACATCTCATTGTGATGTCGAATCATTTTATCCTTGATTTCGTCTTCCCGATTTAAATTATCCAAGATTTGAACACCATCATAACAAATCCTGTTACCTCGAACTGTGACCTACAATTTTGTAAGTATGATTTTCCTTTTGGTTACATTGATGTAATTTGAAATTTTCTAAATTTCTAAGTGATATTCTTTTCCTTTCGTTGTTAAGTCGAACCTTGAACCGTCTACACCATGGGAGATACAAGGGTTTGTAAGTCAATCTAGACTAAGAACACTCGTACCTCCTAAAAAAAATTCTAACTCATCAAAACAGGGGTGATTCCCTTACTTTTATGATTCTCTATTCATTTCGATAAATGGTTTCCAATTGTGTGTTCTATGAAATTTCATCCTCTGGATTAGGGCAAATTCCTCATCCTGAGGATTGACTTCAATTATTCTCATTGGAACTTGCACTTCACAAATGACATGATCTCACCAAAATAGGATTGAAACCCGTACTTTGGTGACAAATGTTAATCTTTGATTGTTTTCTTGTTATTATGAAGCTCAATCATCAAGATAGATGTAGATTTCATATCTTGATGATAATATTATTTTTTTATGAATTGTATTTCTCTCTAATGGAACGACCTCATCAAAGTAGGAGTGAATTCTGGATTTTGATGAAGAAGTTCATCCTGTTATATTTTTATAAAACGTCATCGTTAAGATAGGAGTGAATTCCCTTACCTTAATGGTGAGTACCTCGTCTTATTTCTGTGAATCCTCAACAATTGGTTGGGATCAAACTGGTTGATTGGTAAGTTGGTGGACATACCTTGGGAATACACCATCAAGTTAGGAGTGAAAACCACACCTTAATGACTATTCTCATTTCTTGATCTTCAACTTAACAAGGTTGTAATCAAGTGACGAGAAACATGTAGTAACTTGAAGGGTGAATCAATGTTGGTGATTCGACCTATCAAGCCAAAGCATGATCTCTGAACTTGAAAGAAGACTCGATCGTTTTAGGTTGATTTTAATTCCAAGCTTGAAGCATTTAAATTCTTAAATCAATTTCTTTATCTTCATGTTTTAACTCGATCTAACTACATCGAACCATATATTCCTTACTTATCAACTTTCATCTTGAGATATCATCAAACCCATAAGTATAGTCTTCCTAAACAATCTTTTGTCAAATAAAGATATTATCAAATACCTATCTTATTGTTTGATGAATTACGTATGCAAAACTGCATTTGGAAATTTGTTACCTTGCAAAACATGGTTACAAATATCTTTCTTATTGTTTGTATCACTTCTTGAATCGATTTTGAATCCTTAACCTTGGAAATATTTATCTTGAATTCGAACAACAAGACTCGTTATTATCCTCATTACAATATGGATATAGTGATTCTTAAAATTTCGTAATCTGTAGTCATGGGTCTGGCATAAAGGAAAAGACGTAACTTGGTATGTGTCCAAGTGTTTCACCTCCATTTATGACAAAACCTAACCTCTGTATTCCTGTAAATCTACTGTTTAAATTTTCATTCACTAAGTGCTTTTTAACTTAAATGTCATGATGACAATTGGTGCATTATAGACCGATTGGCTAAAAATTCAATTCGACCCATTATCTCACAACGTCGAGAAATTGACCTGTATCTGTTTCAAATATTCGTATACCATGGTATGACGTTAAAACATCGATCGTTATTTAGAACGATTGATTCATTTTCTGTTTTTAATAATATTCTTAACCATCGATGTGAACTTATTTCAAGATCTTCGCATAGTGTAATATTCGTAGACCGATGGTTGGTCAAAGGAGAAATACATATTCATAAGATATGCGTTAAGGTCGTTTCATATGATGACGTTTGGGATTCTTAAATTCCGACGGTTAACCTTGCTTACCATTGTTGGTCTTTTATACACCTTACCACGAAATTATATTCTGGAAGTTGTGATTTATAAGTCTAATATACGATGGTAACTCGGCATCGCTTTCCAATATTTCATTTCAAAACGTCTCACATTTCACTGATAGGGTTCAAATTGGCATGCATTGTGCCAAGAATCTTGTAAGATTCCATCAAGTGAAGCGTTTCATCTGTAATTAAACGTCAATCACTGTTAGTTTGAACACTTATCTTTCATTTTAACTCTTTTGCTCATTTAAGTTCATTCTTAATTTCGAAACGAAATTATTTAAAGTAGGGGAGACGGTAACATCTTGTATCAATGTTCATTCTTAATCAACGTGAAAGCTTATAAAGTTAACTAGAAGTCACATACTTTAGGCTCTCTAATGGCTCTGCCATTGCACATAAAGTAAACACTAAAGTGGTCAGCTTAATCGATGATGAATTTTCTTCATTTGATACCCTATCAAAACCCGAAAGTTCATCAAAGTGTACCTCAGAAAATGAAAACACAAACTGCACCAAGAAAGAAAAAGAGAATCACTATGATCAATCTGTGGCTTCATGCTCACCTTCTGATTCACTTGGGAACGTGAGGATCAAATGTTCTCATCTTTTCGACTCAGTCTCTTCGTAAACAAATTTCGGGACGAAATTTCCTAAAGTAGGGGAGACTGTAACAACTCGTATTTTACGACGCGATAATAATAATAATAATAATAATGTTAATGATAATAATAATCTTAATAATAATAATAATAATAATAATAATAATAATAATAACAATAATAATAATAATAATAATAATAATAATATAATAATAATAATAATGATGATGATAATAATAATAATAATAATAATAATAATAATAATAATAATAAAAGTCCAGGGGCTATTCTTGTAAATTTTGAAACTTAAAAAGAAAAGTTTTAGCATAAAATATTAAAGATGAAACCGCAGGGACCATTTCTGTAAATGTGTAAAAACAAACTGCTTCTCTCTCCCCGTCGACACTGTAGCTCCGGCCACCCTCCGGCCGTATTCCGGCGATCCCCAAACGCCCAAATTACGCGGTTTTGACTCAAATTAAAGGTCCCGACACCCTCGCGACCAAGATTCGAACCCTATGCACCTTTAATCATCGAATAATTCGGATCCAAAGCTCATTACCTCGAGTTCACTTTATTCCCGACCGTTCAACGGTCGGTTAACCCACTCAAACATTAAAAATAACCAAATTAATCGAAGTGGAACGACCATTTTCATGTTCTTAATCTGTTAACACTTTCAATTTCATCAAAATCAACAAAAACACCACTAAAGATCACCCCGAACCCGTCGGACCTGCAACTAACTGGTTCACCTACTTTCGAGTTTCAAAACCCGAAATTGATAAAGGGCTTTCAATCATCCTTCCCAATAGAAGCTTCGTGTGGAATCAATTTGATTATCCACGAAGTTTGCACCTCGAATCATACTCAACCGTGGTCGCGACTGTTCATTCTTCGTTTTTATCATTTTCTACATCGAAACAGGTAATTAAACATGTTCATAACCTCGATTTTGTTTGGGAATCAAAAGCCCTATGATCATTCTTGTTAACAACATCGATTTATACATCAATTTGATCGAGGATGAACCTAGGGTTCTTGGGATATTAGGGATATGTTTAAAGGCTTGTTTTAAGAAATAAATACAGATCCATATCGCGGCTATATGCCTTGGTTTACCGGTTTCACACACGAATTCCATCCTTGAGGTCCCGGGTTCGACCCCGGGCCACCTCACACATTTTTTTGAAGCTTTTTAGCTTTAGAAAAATTATGAAAAAAATTCCAAAAATTATAAAAATGTTTTTACAAACATAACAAATTTTTAAAACCACATAATTATTTTCTGAAATTTATTTTGGCATTTTATTTACTTATTTTATAAATTGTCTTAAATAAATTATAGAAAATTCTTAATAAATATAAAAAAATGATTTTGTAAACTTCAAATATTTTTAAAGATATCAAATTATTTTCTGGAATTTATTTCTTTTAAACAAATGATACTAATTTTAAATATTGTTTAACTTATTTGCAAATTTGCTATAAAAATATATAATTAGTTCATTTTCTTATAAAATAGACATTTAATATCGTTATAACTCACCAAATCATTATTTCTTCAAATAACAAGTATAAATTATTGTTCAAACGTGTTTATTTTATTTAGCTATGAGACTTTATTATAAATGTTATTTTTATATCGCATATTTATATAAAATACATATATATTGTTACCAAGAAAATATAATTGATATCCTGTTAAATATAATTTACAAAATCCTAAAATCCTAAAACCCTAAAACCCTAGTTCACGCTAAAACATTAATTTTATCATTAAATTTAAACCTTGTAAAAATATATATTTTAGGTGCATTGTGAATGGCTACGTTGAAAGGACGCTTATTATTATTTCTTATTAATCCTCCAATACATACGTATTTGATCAAGTGAGTATTTCTATACCCATTTTATCATTTTCACACTTTTGGGTGAAACATGTTACCGTATAAACGTTGCACTTGTAAATACGTTGAATCTTGTAAACTTATGGCAATTTACTTGTGAGTTGTGGTTAGTTGAACTTTTGTGGTTACCATGTTATGGCATTATATGTACAATAATTAACTATTGCTAGCCCAGCGAAGTCATAGATCTATGGGTAAGACAAGCCTACTTGGTTGATTCAAGTACACTTAGCTGATCGTATATACTTTTAACGTTAGTAGAATATTAACGTCGTTTGATACTTGTAAAACATTGTCGAGGTTTGATTGTTGCATTGTTCATAACATCCCTAATCACTTTATTCACTAACTTATAACTTGAATTGCCATCTTTTATATACTTATGTATTTAAAACTATAGAATGATCACCAACAATATGTTGACCTTTTATTTTTAACATGTTTCAGGCAATAGCGTTATGTGGCTGTGAACAATCGTAACTCTCACGCCTCGACGATTCCGCCATCAAGGTTGGGGTGTGACATCGTGTATCACATGTGTTTAATTAGCAAAATATATATATACTTAGTAGTAAATGTTTAAAAATTATAATATGATATTTAAGTTTTATGTATGTAATGATACAATCATATTGTAAAAGAAAATAAGGGGGGAATAATCTTATCGAGCTAAAATTATGATACATGACGACATAATGAAATAAATAGGAAAAATTGAATATTGTGGGGCTAGAATTAAGATACATGAATGTATTTGAATTGCTTGTTTATTAGAAATAAATATATGATGTAAATTTTAAAGAGGCATTTGGTTTGTGCAATTGTTTTTAAGAAAATTGAAATTTGAAAAAATTTTGATTTTTAAATTTAAATGCATCCAAAGGATCTAAATGTAACTTATAATAAATCAAAATAATATGAATTCGTATGCGTTTAGACAACAAAACAGAACAAGAATTTATCATTATACTCATTACCTACCGGTCATTGAGGGTGTTGTCGCCGTCGTCAATCTATTGTTGCTTACTCGCAGCCGCCACCTGCCATTGAACATAGCCGCCTCATCACCACTGCCATCTGCTACCACCACCACCTGCCATCAATCGTCGTTGCCATCGTCGACCACAACCCACCATCCGCGATGGCTGTGATTGTTACGATCAGCCACGACATCGTTCGTGTTCAGCGACAAGTGATGGCGTATAGTCAAAGATTTTAATTCTATTTGTTGAATTCCTTGACTAGTTAAAGGGATTTCGAAATCATTTATTTAAAGGAATTTAAGAAGATTAATTCAAATTTCAATTTATTTACCAAATAAACACATTAAGAAAGGAATTAAGATTTTAATTTATAAAATTCAACGTGTCTGACTTATTTAAAATTTATGTTCAAATTACAATTCCATTAAATTTTGCGACTAACTGCACCGTTAGTTTATTATAATATATTAGTAAAATTTTTAATTAACTAACACATTTACCCACACTACATATACATCTTAAAGAGAACTTTCAAAACTTGGAATGAAACATCTCAAAGGCATCAACATCTCATTATACCAAAACTCACGACATCACAGACGATTCCACGTCAACCTACCAGGAGCTTGCCCTCACAAACAACCCTCATTTCTCCAAATTAATGAACCATGACCAACTTCTCTCTCCTCACTCATATAACTCGATTTATTATCTTATGGACCATTTGACCACACGTCTTTCTTAACCTCACCATCTTTATTTCATGTATGTTGTCATTTTTTCAAGCTTATAATATATAGAGCTCGAAAACTACAACTACTACGGATGCGGATGCACTTCTAACAATGCTAGATTATAATTTAGTTTTACAAACTATTTTCAACTAATGCTTTACATTTAGTTAAACTCAATGAATTTTCTTATATATTTATTTTGACCCATCAAAAGATAAAATATTATGGTGTTTATGAAATAATGATTAACTTAAAAGTAAATAATTATGAACAAATATTCGATGAGAAGAATATGTACGGCGTGAGGTTGAAATCAATCAACCCATTTGTTTCAACACTTTCATTTCGTGTAGATTAGATTCTCTCACCATCTTTTTCGATAAGAACCCTAATCCCAAATATCTTCACTCGTCTCCTTCTACGAGGGTTTTCATCCATCAGGTAATCTTTCTTCACACATACGAATCTTGAATATGCGTAGAATCATCGATTAAAGATTCTTAATTTCGATGTTCTTTGTTCAGATCGTGATGGGTGTAGATTAACTTCTGATCTTGACTAATCTTCAGCTGATTTATATGTGTTCTTGTTTGATCCAAGTGATTTCACTAGTTTTTGTTGCTTTTTATTCGTTTGCTATTTGCTTTTAGACGTTCCGCTGACTGATTTGGTGCCCTAAGCCCCTAATTGAGGATTCCATTTTGGAGTTTTGATAGTTTTTTCTAGTACCGAGTTTCCCTTAATTCAACTGTAGAAATTTTGAGATTGGTAGTGAAATTCAGCAATCTTGTGAGTTTATCTTGAAAATCGGTTATTATTCTTTTGATTTTTATGGTGATCTTGCATAAAGTGTGTTTTTTTCTGCTACAATTGTTTGTGACCTACCCTTGTTACCTGAGCCTTAACAGTGCACATGGCAAAGTGGCACCTGCATCTGAACAACTCAATCTTTCTGCTTATTGTTTAGTTGTTTATTTGACATAGGTTGTGTTCTTTAAGGTAACTATATGTAACTATTTATGTGTTGTGATTGTGAATTGATTTTAGTTTCTTGTTTTGCAGCAGCTATAATGATTAAGTTGTTCAAAGTGAAGGAGAAACAGCGGGAGCTTGCAGAAAATTCTAATGGGAAGCCTCCGGTTAAGAAGCAAAGTGCAGGCGAATTGCGCCTTCACAAAGGTAAATTACAATATTCAAATAGTCAAGTGAAGTGTTTTAGTACCTTGAATCAGGGCTATATTTATTGTCTTTTTATAGATATTTTAGCTTATTATTGTAATGCCATAAAGAGTTATGATGCTATTGAGTTTTCATCCCTGGAAAATCAACATTTTCTAACTGTTTTGTCAGAGTTGCATAAAATTTGAGCCTTGTGTGTCATTGGAACAGCAGTTTTGCAGTTTCTTATATTCATTCAATCCATGCTTACTTCTATGGTCCTATGAAATCAATATCGTCTCTTGAAACAGAACTGGCAAAGAAAAAAAATATATTGTGGGGTGTTTTGTTGTGCATTTTGAAAGTGATAAAGTATAACTGACTAGAATAAGATAACGGATTGTAATAAAATTTATTGTACAAGATAACGTTTGGGTGTGCTTCTGCTGTTTAAGGTTGTAAGTTGATTGTTGTGACTTCCAGGCACAATAATCTGTCAATCAATTCGATATCATAAGTCTAAACACGTGCTTTTTAACTTTATGTATGTGATGTAGTGTTATAAAGTAATTTCCTTTTTTGCTTTGTTTCTTCATGTGTTTTCTTGTAGATATAAGTGAACTGAACCTACCCAAGACATGTAGCATATCGTTTCCAAATGGGAAAGATGATCTCATGAACTTTGAAGTAACTATTCGCCCTGATGATGGATACTATCTGTAAGTGTATCTTTTCCCTTTTTTTATGTTAGACAGCCTCAACTGCTTTGTGTTTCTCTTAATTAGTTTAATTTTTCTAAATCGTGCTACTTGTTCTCATTTGACCCGTTAGACACTCTTTTGAGCCTAGTTACAGTTTGTTGTTAGTTTTCATTCTTTTGGTCACCAGCGTTTGGCTTTTTAATAAGAATTAAACGTCTTATTTCTTTATAATTTATAAATCATAACTTACCTCTATCCAACATACTATCTACTTCCAGAGGTGGCACTTTTACATTTACCTTCCAGATTTCATCCATCTACCCCCATGAGGCGCCAAAGGTCAAATGCAAAACAAAGGTAAAAATGAATCTTTGAAACCATCACATTCTTGATCTTTTTGGTAATTTATAGTTCAACGTGTATATAAATGCTATTTTTAGGTATACCATCCCAACATCGATTTGGATGGAAATGTGTGCCTTAACATTCTTCGTGAAGACTGGAAACCTGTCCTAAACATAAACACCATTATTTATGGCCTGTATCATCTATTCACGGTAAACTCTATATGATCAGTAAAGTTCTCTTTGTATATCTTTGTGGATTTGTGTTGATCTTTTTTCTTTCTTCTTTTGCAGGAGCCAAACCACGAGGATCCACTCAACCGAGAAGCAGCTGCAGTATTGAGAGACAACCCAAAAATGTTTGAGTCGAACGTGAGGAGAGCAATGGCGGGTGGCTATGTGGGTCAGACATACTTCACCAGGTGCATATAGAGGTAACAATGGTAGCAATAAGGTGGATGATGGTGTGTTTGTAGTTGGCATAAGTGTGTGAAAAATGTATTGACCCAAAATTGTATCCCCAAGGATCTTTTTGCATATTGGGTACAAAATGGATGTGTTTGTATGCTTTTAAGTGTAACTCTGTTGGATCCCATTATGTTGGGTCACTCGTCTTGTAATACTATGTGTTTCTTCTTGGAAGATAAAAGAGTCTGCTCTACGTTCATGCGCTCATCAAACTCAAATACCTATCTATTCACTGTTAAACGAGACTTGAACACTCAAACTAGTCTATGTTTATCGATTTTCTGTCTTTAACCTGGTCCGCCTAAGGTGCATCATGGGCTTGAATCAACCCCATGTACTTTTGGATCGAAATGGTTGAAGTTTAGTTTTTTATAAAAAACAACAAAAGAGATATTTTCTTTTAAGGTTTATTTGATCAAAACGTTAATATTTATAATAAGTTAAACAGATCAAAATGTTGATACTTGAAATAGGTTAAAGCGATGCAACTTTTGGCTATAGAAAAAGGTCATTTTGTACGTTTGATAAAAAGATAAAAGGTCATTTTGCTCGTCTATGTGATGTGTGTCGGTGTGTGTTGCGGCTAAATGGCTAATTTTGGAATTTTTTTTATTTTCTTTTTTGGGAATGTCAATGTGATTCAACAACTAGCAAGGAGCTAGCAAACAATTACAAACATAGATAGAACAAGTAATTACAACATCAGAGGAAACTAAAAAGAGCTTTATTGCTGCCATGCATGATGTCAAAATTTTCTTTGATCTATTTTTTCCCCTAAATAAGATAGGGATTTTATTGAGGCTATTAAACTTTCAGAAGAGGTTTTGTTCTCATAAACTCTGCAGTTTTTGGACCTACAGATTACCCAACAAGCAGTGAGTACAATTGCATATTTGCATGTATTATCCTTTTCGCTCGCGTGCCATTTATGCCAGGCCATCAGATCTTTAAGAGAAACGCATAGATTGGCGGAGATTTAATCCAAGAACTAACTATTGCCCAAACCATGTCAGCTAGAGGGCAGGAAACAAACGACTGCTAATGTGTTTCAAGGAGATCCCTGCATTGCCGGCATATAACCGATGGCAAGTTAACACCATGCTTAGACAACGTCATCATAGTCGGGATTCTGCCCAGGTTAATTCGCCAGTTTAGTACATTAACTTTTTTTAAAATCCAATTGTTCCATTCGAATGTGTGCGAAGAAGAGAGTCAATCATGGAGCTGATAAGCTTTGAGACCTAAGTGCTTCTAAGTGGTTGGTTGTTTTTGATTAGCATGCTATTGTCACTGTACCACAATAGTTATTGCACTAGTTATATATAACCTACCGTACTAAAAAGAATGTTGATTCTAAATGCAAATCCGTTTTCAAATATATATATATATATATATATATATATATATATATATATATATATATATATATATATATATATATATATATATATATATATATATATATATATATATATATATATCTTCTTACTCTAATAAAAGAGTAACTTGAGATGCCACGTGGCAGCACCATAATCATCGAGATGCCACGTGGCAGCATCACAATCATCATCATCAAAATTTTCCCGCCTCTCTCTCCTCTTAAATAATTACCTTAATTACTAATAATATTATTTAACATTCTTTTACATTTAATAAATTAAAAAAGAGATCTATTTATTAATATTATTTCTAAATAAACAAAATTTTTATAAAATAATTATTTTTCTAAAGCATAAAACTTTTTTAAAAATATTAAATATTTTAAAATTGTTATTTTTAAAAATTCAATTTTAAAAGTAAAAATAATTACATTTGGGAGTTATGATAAGAAAATTTTTAAAAATGACATTTTTATACGGTTTGTTTTAGAACAAAATGTTTATTTTTTGGAAAAAATTTAAAATTAAAATTTTAAAATGTTGATATCACTGTTTTATTAGTTATAGTCAGTCATATCGTATCTTATAATATCATTTATAAATAATAAATTTTATTACATTAATATCTTATTTATTAAATCCGTGTAATACACGGGTTTACTAAAACTAGTATATATATATATATATATATATGGGAAAATTCCCCTAAGAAATATATATTCCCTAAGAAATCTAAGAAACATTTTCAGCCACTAATTACATGTTAATGGCATTCTTAGTAATTAAATCAAACATAGGAATAAAAGGACATTATGGTAATTTGACAATATAAAATAGAAAAACACAAATATACGGTTTCGAAACCATCTTCTTCCGTCTATTCCTCTCCTGCATCGTCATTCTACAATCCAAATCAAGTAAGTTCTTCAAATCATTTGTGAAATCCATTAAATTATAGAAGTTATAGTACTGATTCTATGATTTTTTGTTGAAAAACAGAATCAAAACGACCTAAAATGAAGAAGAAATCGACGATTCATAGCGGCGGTAAGTGTCTTGAATTCTATTACAAATTCGATTAATATGTGTAGTGAATACTAAATTTCAAACCGAGGTTCATATATGTACTGCATTCTAAACTTGATTTGTTGCATTGTTTGTTTATATAAGATTATTAGGTTAGTTACAAAGTCTATTTTCATATATGTACTGTATTCTACAACTTGCTTAATGTAGTATTTTCAAACGAAATCAAATGGATATGTTGTGATATTCATATATGTACTGCATTTTATCCTTCATTATAACATTAAAATATATTGAAATTGGGTTATTATGTTTCCAGTCGATGCATCTATCATCAATGTACTGCATTATAATTTCAAATGGAATTTAATATATGTATTGTATTCTAAACTTGATTTTCTATCATTAATGTACTGCATTATAATTTCACCAGATATGAACACTATACGCACATGTTGTGCTGTATTTCAACAGATATGTACTGCATTCTAAACTTGATTTGTAATTTTATAAGTATGAACATAGGTTTATCATAGATGTGTTGTATTCTTAGTATTATAAAATTGGTTGTACCTGTACATCACATTTTGTGCTGTATTTCAACAGATATGTACACTATAGCCATATGTTGTGTTGTATTTCAACAGATATGTACTGCTTTATAAACTTGATTTGCAATTTTATAATGCAGTACATAGGTTTGTCATGAATGTGCTGTATTCTTGGTATTATAAAATTGGTTGTACCTGTACATGCATGAACACCATTATGTACTTGTACATCACATTTTGCAGATGTTGTGCTGTATTTCAACAGTTATGTACTATATTCTAAACATCACATGAATATATAATGTTATATGCACTATATGCATTATAACATTGATATTTGTAGAGGTTGTGTTATTATGTTTCAAGATAGTACAAAGTATGAACATGGATTTATTACACTATATGCACATGTTGTGCTGTATTTCAACAGATATGTAGTATATAACAGCGAAACAAATACAGCAAATTAATGAAAACAACACGCTTTAAGAAAACAACACATTTAATGAAACAGCACACATATAATGAAAACACATAGAAACAATTACAGCACAAACATATAACAGCGAAACAAATACAGCAAACACATATATAAATACAGCACAGTAGAAAAAACCACCGATTCATATAATGTATTTATAATTTAAAACATCACCTATAAGGAAAACAGTACACATAATTAAAACATCACACATAATAATCTACAACATAACTAATTGTTCAAAACAGCACAGAACAACACATATATAGATACAACATAATTAAAACAACACAAAACAACACATATATAGATACAGCACACATCGAAAGGTATTTAACTCAAAACAGCACATTAACGAAAACAGCATAGAGAGGAAAACAGCACATATAATAAAACAGTACACATAAATAAAACAGCACATATAATAATCTACAACATAATTAATTGTTCAAAACAGCACAGAACAACACATATATAGATACAACATAATTAAAACAGCACTAAACAACACATTTATAGATACAGCACACATCGAAAGGTATTTAACACAAAACAGCACATATAACGAAAACAGCACAGAGAGGAAAACAGCACAATTTCATAAAAACAACGTACATAATTAAACAAAACTGAGTATATTAAAATTGTAATTGGAACCTTCATTGACTACATTAGAAGACATTGTGGAATTGAAATCGGTTGGAATTGCAAATTATAATAAAAACCCACGATCTCTGGATTTGATTCGTGAAATAGATGATGATGACAACTTGATTCGATCAAAATCGCCACGAATCAGAATATGATTTCGTCTCAACCGCTGCAATACTGATTTGATATTGAAATCAATTTGAATATCGTGGATTCGAGTGTGAAATTGAGGTCGATCAACGCTGAAATAGTGAATTCTGTTGAAGAACGTAGATTTTGAATAGTTTGAATAATATATTATTTCCAAAAATACCCTTTATTACTAAAAATTAAAATTGCCACATATCACCATGTGATTTATTCTTAGGCAACTTAGGCAACTAATATTTCTTAGTTGAACCTTCACCTATATATATATATATATATATATATATATATATATATATATATATATATATATATATATATCTATATATATATATATATATATATATATATATATATATATATATATAGGGGAGGGTTCCTAAGAAAACCTCTATTTATAAAAAAACCAAGAAAACTACTTTTAAACCATTGATCAAGATTGATCAATGGTTGATATTCATCAATGGTAATTTTAGAAATATTTAATAGATAATTGGTTTAATTGAATGATTAAAGGGCATATTAGGAAGATTATAATTTTTATATTTTGAAACAACTAAAATTCCTTAAATATCTCTCTCTCTCTGTCTCTCCAAACAAAATATTAATTTATTTAAATCGAATTAATTTATTAAAAACAAACCTAAAATATATTAGAAGAACAAATGTTTTTTCTGTAGATTTATAACTAGTTACGTACATGCTTTACGTATACGTAAACATTTTTACATATATGTTCACGTATATATGAGCATGTTACATATATGTTTACATATATTTAAACATGTCTACGTATATGATTTCGTATATGTAACCATTTTTACACGTATGTTTATGTTTAAGTATACTAGTTTACGTATATGTAAGTGACATTATAGGGAAGAAGAAGAAGCTAAAAATGAATATATCTAAAGGGTATTTACTACATATGCGTATACGATGTAAAACCCAAAAACAAAATAAACAACAATACAATCAACCAAATTAAAGTTTCATACATTAAAAATAGTTCTACAGTAAATTGATGCAGCCATATGTAAACCAGCTTACATATGTGTAAACACATAAGTAACTTGCTTACTTATACGTAAACACAACCAAATTGAATGACATATCATCTAACAAACCAAACCAAATCAAATCACAAATCATATTTGTTCCCTACAAGAAACATGTATGCCCCTGGAATAAAT
This sequence comes from Flaveria linearis, assembly GCA_024085815.1. Classification (NCBI taxonomy): domain Eukaryota; kingdom Viridiplantae; phylum Streptophyta; class Magnoliopsida; order Asterales; family Asteraceae; genus Flaveria; species Flaveria linearis. The sequence goes on from CM044016.1 coordinate 49,071,307, forward strand.
TTAACAAGCTACATATTTGCATTGCTTGAAATGTGTATAGTATATTCTATTGTAAAAAACTAGTTATTATTACATATTTTGACAAATTACATATATGTAAACAATATGCAAAGAAGAAAAAAACAGACAACATGTATATTGTTCTGTTATTATAATAAAACTTCCATATATGTAAGCAATCAAAAATAAACAAAAATGGCAATATGATTACTTTTACATTAAAATGATGAAACTTACATATACGTAATGACTCATTTATATACAAAATTAAAAAATTCAAAAAAAAATTGTTGGTGTTAATAATCAGTTCAAAATAATAAAGAAACTGTTACCTTTTTAATCAAATGAAAAGATGAATGCATGAGCCAATTAAAGTTTCTCCAAAATTGGTTACGTATATGTAACCAAGGTTTTACAACTCCTTCCTTATCTAGATACGTATATGTAACCAAGGTTTCACAACTCCTTCCTTGTCTAGATACATCTCCTTCCTTGTTTTCATAAAAACAATGAAGAAACACAGGTGAACCTTTGCTTAAAAACCTTTACTAATGGCAGAGCTTTAGGAGGTCATATGAGATCTCACATGCTTAATCTCTACCTCAACCCCACACCCAACCACCGCCGCACTCACCGTTGCCGTGGCCATCATCAGCATCGTCATCTCTTTCATCGTCGAAAGTTATCAAAACAGAGCTGTCAAGAACCACCACCGTCTGACACGATCGAAGCGGGTTCGGAGGCCTAAAAGCTCATGGTTTGCTGATCAGCAACATTTTCTTGAAGCTAATCGATCGGGATCTTCAATCTCTTATGCTTCACCTGTGTTCTTCACTCTAATGATACATGATGTAGAATTAGGTTTTTCAAAAACTCTGTATGTTGATTTGTTAATTATGGAGAATAAGTAGTTACTAAAAATAATTTATATATAAAATTACTAAAACACCCTTTAAATATAATAAATATAAATATATAATGAAAAATTGTGATTGGTTAAAATTGGTTTTCTTGGTTTTCTCAAAACTTGTTGGTTTTCTTAGGATCCCTCCCCTATATATATATATATATATATATATATATATATATATATATATATATATATATATATATATATATATATATATATATATATATATATATATATATATATATGTATATATATATATATATATATATATATATATGTATATATATATATATATATATATATATATATATATATATATATAGGGAAGGGATCAAATGTTAACCCTTGTTTATTGCGATAACCCATTAACCCAACTAGTGGTCCACAGCAAGCCACATCACCGTTGTAACTTAGAGTTACAGTGGTAAAACTAGTAGTCCAAAACGAACGTTAAAAAATTAAAAAAAATATATAGCAAGATTATACTCAAATTAAAGATATTAAAAAGATCTATTTAATGATATAATTTGTTTAAAAAAATAACATTATACAAAAAAGTTAAAAAAATTTAAAAAAGGGGTGGAGTTTTTTAAAATTTGAGGGAAAATTTGAAAATTGAGGAAAAATCGTTACATCAGTGGTGTAACACGGTGTAAAAGTTAGTTACACTAGTGTAAGTGTTCGCTACATTAGAGTTAACGGGTTATCGCAATAAACAAAGGTTAACAAAGGAATCTTACCCTATATATATATATATATATATATCAAAATGTTGAAAAATAAATAAATAAAGTTGCATATTTCTATTCTAATTAATCGCAATTGTCGGTGGGGGGAATTTTTTTTTCTTTTTTTTTCGGGTGTGCCAAAGAAATAGAGAGAGGGGAGGAGAAAAGAATTCAGAGAAGAGAGAAAGAGGCGTCGCGACCTCCCCCTTTCTCCCCCCTGTTCCCTTCGATCCCAAACCACCGGCCACCGGTGGTCGATTCCGGCGAGTGCCGGCGATTTGACGACAGCCCCGGCTCCCCTCGACGCCCCGGTCGTGATAGTGGCTTTAATTTCTCCTAAACGCAACAAAGCCACGGGAATCAAAGGTCAAAGAGTCGGTCGTGGGTCGGTTCGGGAGATGGTGGTTCCGTTGGTGTTGGCCCGACAGCGGTGATGGTCGACTCAGACGACTACAAGGGTCGTTCGAGACCCGACGATGGTGGTGATGTCGGCAGTGGTTGAGGCGGTCGCGGTTACGGAGGTCGGTCATGGGTGGTCACGATGGCGATGATGAGGATGGCGGTGGTGGTTCTGGAGCTGGAAGTCGGCAGTGGTGTTGATTGTGGTGGATTGTGGTTCGTGGTCAGAGACCACCACAACTCTCGGCTAGTGGTGGTCGGTGTCGGCTGCGGCTGCAGACGTGGGATGCTCAAGGTCGATGGTTTTGGCGATGGTTGTTGGCTGTAATCATGGCTGTTGTTGATATTGGTCGTTGTGATGGTGCTGTCGGGTAGCAGTGGCTTCGGTTGTGGTGATGGTTGGGGCTGCATGTGGTTGGTATCTGGGTAATGGTTGCAAAACAACAGTAATAGTGAGGTAATCTGTGATTGGGGTTGTGTTGTTGTTTGTTATGGTTCATATTGGCTGCGATTCTGTCTGTTGTTGGGTGTTGTTGTTATTCGAGGTATATTTGGGGCTGTTAAAGGTGGTATATCAGTGTGCATGTCGACTGTGGTTGTCGGTTATGGTGTTGGTTGTGATTCAGCTGGCCGTCGTGGTTGTGGCAATCAATGGGGAAGGATGTGAATATGGATGTTGGTTTGGGTTATCTATGGAGTGGCGAGTTGGTCCACTTTGATAATGGCCGAAAGATGATTAGAATGATCGTAGGAAATAGTAGTTGATCTATGGAGTGGCGATTTGATGATATGATTCGGGTCATGAGGAGACGACCCGGGTTGGTTTAGCTGCTCCCTAAATTGGGATTCCATTAAGTGTCAGTTTTCTTAATTTCATGTGTTTTGCATCAATCATTAGCTGCAATTGAGTTTGATTAACCACAAATTGTTGAAAGTATTGATTGATTTGACAATTGTTAGTTTACTTGCAGATTATTGTGTTGGAGGATACTAAAGAGTACATAGCACATGCATCAGAGGAAGAGAATAAGGCACAAGACAGACGACCTTTTGATCTTTTGGTATGTGAATTCATCTTTGAAATTGAGTGACCTCATGATTTGATTGTGTGAGTGTGAAGGTTTGTAATATGATTCTTGAAAATGTAGGTTATTTTGAACCCAAAGCTTAAAAAAAGAGCAACAAATCAGCATTGTTTTTCAAAGGCTGCTTAAGGTGTGTTTATTTGATAAAGTAAAGAATTGAGGGTGGAGTTCAACTAGATCGTGACAATTTTAACCCGTTAACTAATGAATGAGGTGTTTTGGGTTGAGTTTTAGGTCAAATGTTGAAATTAAATGTTCATTAAACTCATACAACATGTTAGATCTTTCTAATTCAAGAATTAGATTAGTATTGTAGTAATATAGTTTGGTATTTGAATTTAATACATTATTAGATAGTGTGTCATGTGTGTAGTTTCTACCTCATTCAGTGTCATAATATAAGTTGGTTTGGATTCGAGGCATACGTGGGATATAGATTTTGATAATTGTTGTGGTAATTTTTTAATAATTATCACTTAATTTTTCAATCCATGGTTATATGATTTCTTTTCTTGGTTGTTTAGGATTTTGGACGCGAAGCAGAATAGCCCGAAGGTTGTCTAGCCGTAATTTCACTTTGAAGCATTTTTGGGAGGTGAATACATCGATACAGAGATAGATTTCACCTGTTTTTCACCCTCATAAGGTTTGATGAGGTATGTGATATTGCGTTTTTTTTGTTTCCCTGCATTTATAGCCATTTTCTCATGCTGTGGTTATCTTGACAATTACATTAGTTGGTTTTGCTTCATCAGTCAATGTAGGCATGATATTCCATAAGATAGAATGCTAAGTAGATCAGATTTGGTGATCGGGGCTATTAGCAATGAAGCTTTAAGGGAGTATGCTAATGTGTTGTTATGTCAATTTAGAGTGGTACTAAATATATAATTGTTATTGGATTTAAACGACCCGTTAACCTTTGTTTAAAATTAGATGAGCATCTTCTACCATGTTTAATTTTGTCCAATACTACCACCATTTTTAGCTAATTATATGAGTGTTATGTAGGACAATTCCTAAAGATTAAACCACTAACCGTCCGCCACGTGAATGTGAAATCAAAGGTTTGTATAACGTTTTTGATGGTTGAATCTTCTTTGTTTTTTTAATAAATGTTATTTTTATGTTAATTAATTTTGAAAGGATGCAATTTTTAGGAGATCAAGTGAGTGTACAAGGCTTACTGGGACTATCACTGTTGGTATACTTTTTGTTTCTTTATTAGGGCATTATTTGCAGTTTTCTCACTAACAAAGGTACCATTCTTAATTGTCAAGAATCTTTTTTTAAATGTATCTTCGTGCCACCGGTTACTTATGTTGTTGACATAGCATGGAATTGTTGACGAGTTGGGCCAATTTTGTAAAGCAGATGATTGGCAAAACGCATAAATGGACAACTATTTATCCATTAGATTTGGTTTGACTTTTGTTAAGTTCAGTTTCCTTTAATTTAGCACTAAACGTTGTTCGCTTTTCACATAAGTCCATTCGTATTGGTTTAATGTCATATACAAGGTCTTTACAAAATATGCACTTGTAACCTGAAACTTCTAGCAACAAATAGGATCGGAAGAAAAATATACACACAAGATACCCGCTGCAACGCGCGGGGTAATCCCTCTAGTTCTATTTAAAGAAAAGTTAAACGGCAGAAGCTATTACATAAAAGTGAAATTGTTAGGAAACAAAATGACCTTAAAATGTGATTATATATAGTAAGAGGGATGATAATGAAATAAAGAAAACTACCACCACTAACCACCATGGCCACCACTGACCACCACCACCACCTACCACCACCGACAACCACTACCGTATTACCACCACCAGCCACCATCACCACCAGCCACCACCACTACCAACCGTCACCACAACCACCAGCCGACACCATCACCACCAAGAACCATTGCCCCCACCACTTGGAACCACCGGCCTCCGCCACCACCACCGACAACCACCACCATCGACAACCACCACCTACCACCATCGGAAACCACCACCACCCACCACCCACCACCCACCAGCGCCAGTAACCACCGGCCATCGACGGCCACCACCATCCACCACCACCACCACCGATCAGCACCACTGCAACCTATTTTGTATTTCAATCCTTCTTTTCCTATCTAATACACAACATAAATTAATAATTCATTTCATTCCCACATATAACTAAACAAACAATAAAATGTAATAGTTCATTTAATTCTTTTATCCATTGCATTATCTCATCCATTCTATTATCTCATACTAAACGTTTCTTAACTATTTAACTTTTGTGACAATTATATAAAAAACACACTTTTTATGTTATTTTAAAAGTTACAAAAATTTGCTATCCTTTCTTTGATAGTAAAAGTATATATGTAGTCTACTAAGAATATACATACATAGTCTATGTTATTGTTGTGTGATCCAATCACAATTACCTTAGTGCCTACTATGGAATATTGGGATTGGTTATCATATTAATTCCTCTTGAAACAACGGCAATCATTATGTTAATTTTTATGAACATACAATCCGTAGAATATATAACTTGTACCCTAAACTTGTTACCCTAATCTTCGTAATATAACTTGTCGTAATACTATGGAACATGGCTTGCAAGATCAGACCCACTACATCCTTCCGGCAATCATTATGTTAATTTTTTGATCCAGATTGTGCCAAGGAGTTTAATGAATTCTTGGAAACAGCTGGTTTGTGTGAGTATAACCTTAAGGGTATGAAGTTCACTTATTTGGTTAATAGGAGGGGCGTTTGCAAACTGAGTAGGATCGACATGTTTTTCGTTTGTGAAGGTTTCTTTAATACTTGGCCAACCGCTTGTGTTAGAGCTTCAAAAGAGAATACTCAGACCATGCCCCTCTATGTTTGTCTGTGGTTGATAAAAATTTTGGGCCCAAACCTTTCCGATGGTTCGACTCTTGGTTGGAGAGGCCGGGTTTTGAAGATCTAATTTTATCGTGTTGTCAGAGTCTGTTATTAATGGGCCGGCTGATTTGAAATTTATAAATAAATTGGGTCGGCTGCGGGCTAAATTGAGGGTGTGGATTAATGATCTCAGAATCAAAGATAATGAAGAGGTCGATCGGCTCAATAAGGAGAAAGAAGAAATGGAGTGTCTTATGAAAGAAAAGATTTGGAAGAGATGGATCTATGGGTTTGGACGGAATGTAAAAAAGACTTCTAGAGATTGATTTATTTCGACACCGAGACATTCGACAAAAGTCTCGCGTCAAATGGGCTTCTCTAGGTGACGAGAACACAAGTTTTTTCCATAGTGTTGTTAACGGCCACAAAGGTACGAATTCGATTCCGGGTTTGGATATTGGAGGTGTTTGGGTGTCAAAGCCGACTTTGTTGAAGAAAGAAGTTTTAAGCTTCTTTAGAGCTCACTTTAAGGAGCTTGTTCCCTCTCGGCCTTCATTACAGTGTGATGGTTTGAACCGGATCAATGAACAGGATGCTGCGAACCTTATCCCTATGTTTTCCAAACAGGAGATCAAAGACGCCGTCTTCGATTGTGGTTCAACCAAAGCCCCAGGTCCCGATGGTTTTAATTTTCTATTCATTAAACGTTTTTGGGACGTTTTAAAGGATGATTTTTTTCAGATCATGGTGGAGTTTCACGCGAATGGTCGTTTTAGTCCGGGTTGTAGTTCTGCGTTTATAACCTTGATCCCAAAGGTTAAAACGCCGGTTGGGCTCAAAGATTATAGGCCCATTACATTAATTGGGGTGATTAGCAAGGTTGTCTCAAAAATCCTTGCTAACCGCCTTAAGAAGGTGTTGGGTAAAGTTATATTGGAGACGCAATCTGCTTTTTTAGCGAATCGCTTTATTCTTGACGGTCCCCTAGTGGTGAATGAAGTTTTGGAATGGCTTAAAAGGAAGAAGAAAAAGGCGTTTCTCTTAAAGATCGATTTTGAAAAAGCATATGATAATGTTAATTGGCGTTTTCTTTTATCCGTTATGTCTCAAATGGGTTTCCCCGAGATTTGGTGCAAATGGGTTCAAGGTATTCTAGAGTCGTCTTGTGCTTCGGTGCTCATTAATGGGTCCCCTACTTTCCAATTCAAAAGTGAAAAAGGCCTTCGCCAAGGTGACCCAATCTCTCCTTTCTTATTTCTTTTAGTTATGGAGTGTCTTACGTGGTTATTGAATAAGGCTAAAGATTTGGGTATGATCAAGGGTATTAACTTCCGGGTTGAAGATACAGATGTTAATCACTTATTCTTTGCGGACGATGCCCTTATTATGGGGGAATGGTCCCGAGAGAATATTCAAAACACGGCTCGTGTTCTTCGTATTTTCTATTTATGCTCGGGCTTGCGTATCAATATTCACAAGTCGAATTTATTCGGGATTGGTACGCAAGATGGGGAGATTGATAGCATGTTAGAAGTTTTGGGTTGTAGGAGAGGGTTCTCCCTTTCGTTTACTTAGGGATTAAAGTTGGCGCAAAATGACCCGGATCAACAATTGGGATATGGTGATTAACACTATAAGGAACCGATTAAGTGGTTGTAAAGCTAAGAACTTGTCGATTGGTGGTAGGGTAATTCTTATTAAATCCGTTTTGGAGAACCTTCCTATTTATTATCTTTCGCTCTATAAAGCTCCTAAGGCGGTTTTAGAAAATATGGAGAAAGTTATGAGACACTTCTTATGGGCGGGTTGTAGTGATGATAAGAAGATAAACTGGGTAGCTTGGGATATTATTACGAAACCTAAAAAGGACGGTGGCCTTGGGTTATCTAAAATGGAAGATGTGAACAATGCGCTTCTTCTCAAATGGGCGTGGAGATTCAAGACCGGAGGTAATTGTTTATGGAAAAAAGTGATTATTGGGTGTCATGGTTTAAGCAGGAAGTGGTCGTTACTTCCATGCACCGATTCGGCCAGTGGGTGTTGGAAGCAAATTGTCAAGATAAGTGATAAAAGAATCTGGACTGGTCGCTCTCTCGGGAGGTATTTTGCAGCCATAGTGGGTAATGGTTCGAGTATTAGCTTCTGGTTGGATTCCTGGCTCGGAGAAGATCCCCTTCGGCTCACTTATCCTCATCTATTCAGACTCGAAAAGAACAAGTGGGCTGTGATTTCAGACCGGCTGCAGGTTCTAAATGGTCACAAATCGATGAACTGGACTGGAAATCAGCGCCTTATTCGGCTATGGAAACTGCTGAACTCTTCGGGCTGTTGAGCGACATTTTTGATTTCCCTTGGGAGGGTGGTTCCAATAAATGGAAGTGGAAACCAAGCGCTTCTGGTGCATTCTCTGTCTGCAGTGCCAGACGCTTGATTTCTCACTGTCCTAGCCTGCCCCAAGTCTCGCAGATGAAGTGGAAAAGCTGGACGCCTCTGAAGTGTAGGATTTTGGTGTGGAGAGCGCTTCTTAATCGATTACCAACCAAAACGAAGCTGCTCAAGCGTGGTATTAATATTCAGACGTCGTGTGTGATGTGCAATTCGGATTCAGAAACGGCTATTCATCTCTTTACTGGTTGTTTTTTTGCGGCTGAGATTTGGAGCCGTATAGAGTCGTGGTGTCGTTTACCTCCTTCGATTGTTTTTGATATTGACGATTTAATGAAGATTGCAGCTGATCAGCCGATTCTTAAACATGCTAAATACATCTTGCGAGGTATTATTTTCTCTACTTTGTGGACCATTTGGAAAGAACGCAATGATCGTATTTTTCAAGATAGAAGGCGGAGAGCTCCAGAGGTTTTTAAAAGCATCAAAATGACCTCGTATTTTTGGTTTAAAAATAGAACTAATGTCAATAGATTAGATCGGAAGGACCGGTGTAAATACCCGTTAGAATCGATGTAATCTCGTTTGTTTGGCCGAGAGTCCTTTTTTTCGAGGGCTTCTCGTGTTGTTTTCTAATGAATTTACCTTAAAAAAAAAGCTTTAAAACTTAGTACTCACTAAATGACAAATAGCTATTGTTGATTACGTTCTAAATTTAACATATAAGATAATAAAACCTGCACGCAATAATCCATTTTAATTTTAAAAATAACAAGTAAAATAAGATAACATTCGTTTTAGAAAAAAGTTCAAATACAAAGTGGATTTTTCTACAATGTGGATTTTTCTACAAAGTGTGAGAAAACACAATGAGTCAAAAAAGACACAATGAGTCAAAAAAAATACACAAAAAAAAATTTATATCTCACAATCAAAATCGAAATTCAAAAAAGTAATTCGGAGCTTTTGTTCCCCTAGTCGTCCTCAATAAGAAAAAAAATAAACGAAAAAATAAAAAAATTAACGTTTTTTTATTGTGTCATTATAAAAGACACAATAACTTCATTGTGTCATTATGACAGACACAATGACGTCATTGTGCCAATATAAAAGACACAATGACGTCATTGTGCCAATATAAAAGACACAATGGCGTCATTGTGTCATATAATGACACAATGAAAAAAAAATTATTTTTTTTTATTTTTTCTGAAAGAGGACAACGAGATGAACAAAGGCTTCGAAGTTTTTTTAAAATTCGATTTAGTTTGTGAAATATAAATTTTTTTGTGACTTTTTTAGCCTCATTGTGTCTTCTCACACTTTGTAGCAAAAATACACTTTGTAGAACAACCTCACCCTTCGTTTTATTTTTCTTCATTACTAACGCCAATTATTTTAGATTAAAACTATATTTTTTAAGTTGCCTTCAAAGTTAACACATGCTATTTATGATTGGCTTTCTGACTTGTTAATGAAAAGTTATGTTGTAATTAATTAAATATTTACAAATAATTAACAGTGCTATTTATTAATATTCTTTTGTTATTCCTCTACATTAATTTTAGTATTCTGATATCCTCTTGTCACAACAGAAAAAAAAAATACAAAATGCAACATTATTAAAGACAGAAAAAAGAATTTGTTTGCGATTGAACATTTAAACAACACATAGTGTGTGTCAGAGGATGCATTGTTGCTTCAATACTTTTAACAAACCTTGTCCCCACGTCGCACCAAACAATTAATTCACACGTAATTAAATCAAACATAAACTAAACACAGTAAAACCAAATGTTACTATCGTGTTATTTAGCAAAAGAAAACATTTATGAACATACTAAATTAGTTCTGCTTTAGGAGGTGGTGTTTGAATGTTTGATTAGGATTAAGACTAAAGGAATGAGTTTCAATTTAAAGTATGAGTGTATGGTTAAGGATTATATGTTTGAAAAGGATACATCTTAAATAAGTTAAACATTTATAACTATAAAAATGTGAACTTAGCTCGGTTTTTAGTGAGGGTGCGTTAACTTCGATCTTTAACCATTACTTTCTGTTGAGCGTCGATTGTATATATAATTTTTTTATATTAATCTTGTTATCAAATTCCGTTTTTGCTAACTGTAATTACTCGTCATCAAACTTTATGTATATGTGGGGATTCTTAAACTTGTACATGTATTTTTATCTGATGTCTTGTGGATTTGGGTTGTGATAACTCTATACGAATCGTTAGAGCACTAGCCAAGTTTATTTGAAATAATAACTTTTGGTTCTAAAGTATAGAAACAATTTCAACGCATAATCATAACTAAATAAATGTATAAAAACTTGGACGCAATACAAAATGGATATGATAGAAAGAAATACGTGAATATATAATATAGTTTATTGACTACTATCAAATGAACTTCTTGTACGTCAATGGCCTTTTGGCCTATTAGCATGTGGCTTAATTTTCATCAAATTGATATTAAAAGTTCGAGTTCCATAAAGTGAGCAATAGATGGATTTGAAAAGTAGATTAAAAAAATTGAAATTAACCTCTTAGGGCATGGCTGGTATGGGAGGTAAGTGTAAGTGGTTTTCTACATCACCGACTGGATCACCGGACTAAAATCCGGTCCGGTCGGGTGCTTAAAACCGGTTTAACGTTAAACCAGTTGTCAGACCGGTTGAACCACTCAAACCGGGAATCGAACCGTTGAACTGGTTTTTTATATAATTTTTATTTTTTTATAATTTTTACATATATTATAAAAAGTAATTATAATTTATCCGGTTCTTATGTACGGTCCGACCGGTTAAACCGATTCGATCAGCGAACCGGAAAGACGTCCAGTTCACTGTCCGGTCCGGTTTTAATACATTAGTTTTCTATCTTTTAAGTAGGCATCACCTCATCTCATCAACTCATTTACTCACTACTCACTATAGAGGGATATACCTATCGGTGTAAGTGGTTTTTTATTTTTTATTTTTAAATTTTTATTTATTAAATTCAAATAATTAGTTTAATTAACTTCCTAAAACATAATAAATCGTTTACAGGATCAAAATGTTATATCACAATGTTCAGGAAAAAGAAAAAACAAGACTGCTAGTCTTTTATAAAAACTTAATGAGCATGTTTTTTTACATATCCAATTAAATATTATAATAAAAAAAAGGTTATTGGATTTTAATAATCTTAATTTTCATTTATTGGCCGATATTAATCCTAACTCAGGAAATGTTTACAGTCACTTATAATTTTTAACTTATTTTCCTCCAATGATACCTTACTAACATAGAGTTAACCCTCGTTAGTTTTTTTTTATGAAATGAGACCAACTTTGAGGCATTTTTCAACTTTAGCACCGTCTAGTATCAATTATGTCCGTTTTCCATTGTCTAGCCTCTATCATCATCTGGAATCTACCTCCAACGCGTTTAGTGGTTCAAATCAGGAGGTGGAGATTGACGGGTTTTTTGGCTGCGGAAGTTTCAAATTGACGGTCATGATTATATATTTCAACTTTATGTTTAGTGTTTTGGACATAAAAACAGTACACGTCATCAAAAAAACTAACAGGGTTAACTCTTGGTTAGTAAGGGTTCGTTAGAGGAAAATAAACTTAAAGTTAAGAGTATCTATAAACATCTACTGAGTTGGGATTAATCCCGACCAATAAATAAAACTTAGATTTATTAAAATCTAATAACCCATAAAAAATTTAATTGTTGTTTCCAATTTTGATTAGTTTGAACTTGGTTTAATTTGTTGTGATGTCAATACCCACAAGGGAGAAGCTTACGAAACACTCAAGAAAAAAACTCATATTCCTCTGAACGTGAGCCGGAGTGACAACCCCTGCTCACAATGTATGGTCTGCTCGTTTATTATAAAGAAAATTCATATCATACACTAAACTTATAAAATTATATATTTACTCAAATCATTCTTAAAGACCGTCACACATGATACATTAAAAAAACATAGTCTTAAGCCCCGCAGCAGGGTGGACGTAAAACCATATCAAGTAGCACCGATTACACACCACCACCAATGACCACTAACATACAAAAAACTCGTAGTAAACAAAAAAATAAAAACGAACAAAAAGTTGGTGTAAAAGGGTTAAACCGCGTAGGCGGAACCTAAAACATATATACCAATAAGTTGTCGATATAGAACCAGCACGTTGCGATAAAGTCGTTAAACATGAAAAAATAAGGGTAAAAACGTTGAACCACACACACACATTGCGATGAGTTAACTCGCAAAATTTAAATCGAACCGTATAACAAAAATTGTTTAAAACATGAAAAGTATAGACACAGAAGTTGAAACTAAAAAAATATTAGGATCAAATTATAAAGTATAAAAGTATTAGATTAAGATAAGAAAAAAATTAACGATTGAAAAAAATAGATAAAAATAGATACAACCTATTAAACATATTGTATAACCCATTACACATTGCTAAATTGATAATTAGTAATATATAAATATGTTTTAAAAAAACATATAATTTTATAAGTTAAAAACCGTGAAAAATACAACCGGCGAATAACATAAAATATGCAACAATAACACAGGACACATTGATATGTCGTAAAGGTCGCATCCAACGGCCACCCTTGTTCGAAATGATTGCAGACACATGCTAGTCGTCGTGTTCCCTACACACATGATCCCCGTCCACTTTCACCCCCCCCCCCCCCCCCCCCCCACACCCCCCACCCCCACCAAAGAATAAGAAGAAGAACACAACAAATAACACACACAGAGATCATTTCAGATACACAGTTGGGAACAAAAGCAAATTATCTGTGACCACTGTGTGTAATGCACACACACACATACCAACGTATCACACATACATAAGTACATAACAACTATACACACACATACAGAGGAGGTGGGTCTGTGAGTGTGTGTGCATTTGAGGCTGATGGAGATGCTGCCGGAAGGAGGATCATCGGCGGAGGGCGGCGGCGGCGGCGGCGGCGAAGGGCGGAGGAAGCCGTCGTGGAGGGAGAAAGAGAACAATCGGAGGCGAGAGAGACGTAGGAGAGCCATTGCAGCGAATATATACAATGGGTTGAGAGCTCAGGGGAATTACAATCTACCGAAGCATTGTGATAATAATGAGGTGTTGAAAGCCCTTTGTAAAGAAGCTGGGTGGGTTGTTCTTCCTGATGGTACCACTTTTCGTAAGGTATGTGGTTTCAGTTGAGTTGTGTGAACCCTATGTTTCGATCGATCGATCGATTGATTGATTGGTTGATTTGTGTTTTTGATCATATAATTGAGGTCGAATTGTTGTGGAATTTGATGTTTGTGTTTTGATTTAGTTGTGGATTTGAGGTTTTCGAGATGTAGATCTGGTTATTCGATTAGGGTTTAATGATTTAGGGCTCTGAGTTAGTGAATTGTTACCTTTAATTCACGACATTATTACATGATTTGTGGTTAATGGCTGATTTCTGTGATCAAGTTTGTAACTTTTGGGTATTGGTTTGATCTTAGGGTTTAATGATTTAGGGTTCTAAATTGTTACCTTAATTCCCCAAATTGTTTCGTGATTTAGGGTTTAAATGTTTGATTTGTGTAATCAAGTTTGTAACTTTTGAGTTATTGGTTTAAATCACAGGGTTCCAGACCACCATTGCCTTCTATTGAAATCAGCACCGCATCAACCACTACAACACCAAGTTCTTCACAAAGACCGAGCCCGATCCGGTCGTACCAATGCAGCCCATCATCTTCATCATTCCCGAGTCCTTCGAACCTAGACATGTCCGGCCTCAGCATGAACAGCAACCCGTTCGCGTATCTTGATAAAGCCATTCCATCTTCACTACCGACTTTGCGTATCTCCAACAGTGCCCCGGTGACACCACCGCTCTCGTCCCCAACCTCAAAGGTCCCCAAACCCAACAATTTCAACTGGGAGTCGTTTACTAAACAATCGATGTCTTCATTCAATTTGCCATTTTTAGCCTCTTCTGCGCCTACAAGCCCTACAAAGTACCAACGGTTCACACCTGCAACTATCCCTGAATGTGATGAATCTGATTGCTCCACCATTGACTCGTGCCAGTGGGTGAGGTTCAAGAACTATGAGCCCATGATGACGAACCCCAACTCACCAACGTTCAACCTGGTGAAACCCATGGCTCCAGTGGCTGCAGCCAAGGATGCAGGTTCTGATAAGGGGAAAGGGATGGAGTTTGAGTTTGAGAACGGAGGAGTGAAGGCGTGGGAAGGCGAGAGGATTCATGACGTTGGTTTGGATGATCTTGAGCTTACTCTTGGAAGTGGGAATGCTAAGATATAATGTGTGTTTTATATAAGTTATTGTCATCTACCATTTTTATAAAGATTTCGAGGTTAGCATACCAGTGAGTTTTCTTGAAGATGCACATTAAACTAGTGGAAATTATGAGATTTCATTTGATGTTTGATCCAGCGATTGCTGACCCATGTTACGTCTGTGTGAAAGACAGGATCTTTTCAACTGTTTGATTAAAAAGTATCAATGGAATGGATGGATGTTGTGTTCTTGCTTTCTTGTCAAAGTTTCAACAGTTTGATATCTTTCAGCTTTTGTATCAATTGTTAGTTTGTTTGTATACAGTATACATAACTAATTTTTCCAAAGAGAAAAATTAATCATTAATATTAGGGATCAGGCCGGGTATGAAACGAGTATTAGTAATCTAGTTCCATACATGAAATCGTCTCATGCTTGTCAGGTGCCTATGTACTCGTTAAGGCTATACCCGCTTTCCGTCATGTGTAGTTAAAAGTTACCTATTGGAATATATGCCATCACTCAAAATCCGATCTTAAACCCACCTAAAAAAGCGACTTAAATTATAAAATACTTAATACAACTTGAACAATTCTATAATCAAGTTTCGAACAACTTAAACATATAATTGTTATGTATTCTTTAAAACTTGTTTTAGTAAACTCGTATAATTAAATAAATAAATTATTTAATAGAATGGAATGTTATTAATTATAAAACTATATTCTAAGATAAGATATCAACTTTTAAACTTTTGTTGTTGTTTTTTTTTTAAAAAAAAGTTAAACATTTTGTTTCAAAATAACCGTTTTAAAAAATGTTGTTTTTTAAACTTTTCTTAGTATAACTCCCAATTTTAATTACTTTGGTTTATAAAAATTTTACTTTTTAAAAACACTAATGTTAAAACATTATGTATTTTCAGAAAGTTTGATGTTTCAAAAAAAATTATTTTATAAAATTTGTTTCTTTAGAAATAAATTAATAAAAATATGTATTTTTTAATTTATTTATAAAACTATTACAAATCTAAAAATATAAAAATCTATTAGTAATTAATGTAAATAATTAATAGGAAAGAGAAACAGTAAAACTTTGATGAAAAGAATGTAGTACTAGCGTCTCCTATAGTTATCATTTTATTAAAGTATAAATATAAAGATTGTATCATATGCATATTTGGTATTATAGTATATATTAAAATATTTTGTCGGTGACTACAGTTACTTTTTAAGATTTAGTACAGTAGCCATCAAAGTTTACTTATTTACAGAACAACACATACTTTGTATGTTAGAGAAATTTGTTCTGGCAGATTGTTCACTGTACAAAGAGCATAAAAAGAAATCGAGAAAACGCGATGGGAGAAGGAACCCCGCTGCTGTTTGTTTCAACGTGCATCGTTGACTCCACCGGCGCGTCTTCGGGTCTACTCCGTGGACTACTCCATGACAGCTCAACGGTGGGTCTTGAGTGGCACGGCGGTTGTGATCGAATGGCCTGTGTCTGGAGTAGAAAAATTGGATCCGGAAACAAAACTCATAAGGCACGATGCTTTACGGTTTTTTTTTTGTGTTTCTTTTTAGGGGGGGTGTGAATGAAATTGTGAAGTTATTGTAAAGCTGGGGCTTAGAGGGTATGTTGAAGATGATGAGATCATTGAAACTTTCAAAAGAAAAGGTAATGAGTAAATACAAATCCTCAATAAATTAATTTTAAATATTTTATTTAGGGTATGTTAGGATTGCTTTTAAAAAACAACTTATTAATTTATTGACTTTTTAATAAGTTAATAAGTTAGTATAGAATGACTTATTAACTTATTTCTCCCAACAATCACATTGCGAAACACTATAAAATGACTTTTTAACTTTTTAAAAGTTAAAAAGTTAAGCACTCCCAAACACCACTTACTAATTAAAGAAAAGACAAGAATAAAACATAGCATGATGTTTTTGATTTATACTAAGATAGTTAAATAAAATTAGTATGGTTCATGAAATTAATTATCGTCAATAAATTTGAATTTGCCTATTATTCTTATAAGTGTGGTTATAGGTTTGGATTGTTTACCGGTTTTGCCCTCTCTAAAACCCATTGTGAGGATATCTGAGAGCATTTACAGCTTATTCTCTATATATTTGTAAATATGTTCTTTATATTAAAAGAAATTATTAATTATTGTGAGTAATGATAGAGAATATATTACTGTTCATCTTTATATTTGATAAAATATTATTCATCTTTATAATTTTTTAATATTTGTTGAAAGTAATTGTGAGTAGAGGGTAGAGAAAATATAATGATAAAGTTATAAAAAAGTATATATAATTAAAAAATAGAGCAAAAAAATAGTAAATTTTAATGTAATTATAGAGATGAAGATGAAGAGTGTGTAGGTATTATTTAATTTTGTGTTATTAGTTACTAAATAGTGTGTAGGCATTGCTGTAATTTGTACGAATGCGGTTTTGCAATAAGGATACAATAAAAAAAAGAGTGTTTGACATTCATGTTGTTATCTGGTGTTCGGTAATTGTACTAGATTCTTGGTGGGATCATATCGTAAGCTGTGGTTGTTTCACATTTACTTTTTTACGGTCTACGCCGGGAACGCCCGTGGTTCAATGCTAGTTTATGTTAATAAGAGTTTGCTAATCAAGATATCAACTAATCCTAGTCCATAGTCTCAAACCCATGAAATACTTTTAAACTAAATCCATATCCAGTCTCATACCCAAATACATGTCCCAAATGTTTCAAGTTTTCCATTAGGTTTCGACTCATTTATTTGCCATCCTGGTTAATATAGAGTCAATACTCAGCTCACCTATACGGCTCGACTTTGCCAAGTTCATTGACAAGTTAACCTAACTTGCGAACACCCTAGAAAAAGGGTATCATATATCATATATGCATATAACTTCTATGTAACTTGTCCTGACAGATGGTTATTGATATTAGACATCAAGTCTAAGATCAATTATAATGTGTATAATTAATGGTATGTGCTATGACACAACTTTGTCATCATTCATAAAATTATATTTTATGCGTTAATAATAGTATGATACTACATCACACTTGGCAATCGTGTATGCATTTACCAGAAGTAACATGGTATGTTTCTGGGGCCAAAACATTCCGCCTGCAAGTATATGCCCCAATTGACATTATACACACACATACAGACACAAACATATATGTTTTATATATATTACACACATATACATATATGGTGAGAGAGACCTAATGTCCACATCACATGAGACATTAACAT
This sequence comes from Flaveria linearis, assembly GCA_024085815.1. Lineage (NCBI taxonomy): Eukaryota > Viridiplantae > Streptophyta > Magnoliopsida > Asterales > Asteraceae > Flaveria > Flaveria linearis. Next base: position 49,089,281 of record CM044016.1, read on the forward strand.
GTTGCTTAATCAGGCAAAACAGCTGAGCATGTCTTATGTGTCAAAAACAACAAATAATGCAATAAACCAAAGAATCTTCTCAAGAATTCAAACCATAAACACAAGCCAAAACATTACATTGTGAAGAATATGACTACACAAAGAACCAAAGAAACCAAAAATCACACACATTTTCTCTAATATGAACATTTAATCTTAATTATGTTAATAGCACACAATACAACAAGAATTACCAACAGTTAGATAAGCTATGTTAGCCCTTCGTAATCTGAATCAAGAATTCATTCACTCATGGGAAGTTTAGTGTCATCTATATCGATGGTTTCTTGTTTTGTTTCCTTAGCCACAGGTTTTAGAACCTTTTTAACAATGGTGTTGCACTCGGTGTGTCTAAAACATGATATAAGATGATCATTGACCATACCCGAGATTTGCATGAACGAATAGATGACTGTGGGACCCACACAACGAAAGCCTCTTTTCATCAAATCTTTGCTTATGAGTTCTGACTTAGGAGTTTTAGCTGGTACTTGACGTGCATAGCGAAATCTGTTATTTATTGGCTTCTTGTTCAAAAAGTGCCAACAGTAATTGCTGAAAGAATCAAACTCATGTTGTATCTGCAAAGATGACAAGAGTATCTGAGATGACATCATCTAGTCAAACTTCTTGCTAAGTTGACTTGGCCAATAAGCAAAACAAATTGTGGGATGGTTTGATCTGCAACATAGGCTATATATGCAACCAAAAGGTTGAATAGGAAGCAGCCCATTCAAAGAACAATCATGGCCCAATCCATTTGCACCCGTAGTAAATTGGGTTGATTTTGGCCCAACCTAATCAGGCCGGGCCAGAGTGGGTTGACCAAGTCTATTAACAGAGAAATTCAGACTATTAGTACCTTCAGAAACTCAATAGCATTTCCCATGATGGCACGTAGTTTTTGTCCGAAAGTAACAGGCTACCATTTTGCTTAGCTGACAATAACCTATCCTCCGGGAGTTTAGCATGGTTGACGGATTAAAATTTTCAAGAAGTTTTCTGCAAGAAAAAGCAATAACTACGCATTAGCACTTGCAGCAGTTGGAATCCAGTCAAGAGGATTTGTGATTTTTACCTGAATTTATCTCTTTTATACAGAATTTCTGGCCAAGTGAGCTCTGCAGACGCTTGTGACAAAACAAGTAGCTCAAAATTTACTATCTTCAAAAATGGAACTCCCCATTCTTCATCATGGAAATCAACATATAGTGGATCTACAAAGAATAATGTGGAACAAAGAAAGTGAACAGTTGGACTAAAATGATAAATCCACAACAATTTTCAACCTTCATGACAGCATGACAAAATATAAACTCTAGCATAACTTGCTTTTGATTTCACTAAACAAACAATGTTACTTTTAGACTATTTTCAAGTTCAAACTAAAGTCTAAAGATACTCTTACCCACCATTAAAGAAAGGTAAATTGGCCCTAATTCCTTTTTTAAGGAAAAATCAGGTTACTATGTTTACTAGTTTCATATAAGTACTTGTATATTTGTAGGCATTAAAAATATGTTTGAATTTGTCGTTAGATGATTGAATCATAAACCTTATGTACTTCATATCTGCATACCTAAAATTTGTTCTGTAATACATGACTGTCGTAAGCAAGGGATATAATAACAAGTTTTTATGCTGTGATATTGTGTAGAAAATGAAATCATTTCAAACACTGAGACCATAAAGTTGTATAAAGACTGTCTTAGTGAAGTTTCATTACACCAACAATTCTAAAAATTTAACATATATCTGTGTATAAATCAAGTAAAAAATAATACTTTCACTAAATTATGATCACGAATGGAAGATAACTTTCAGAAGTTAGTATAATATATAAAAGACGACAAACACATGATTTTCAAATGTCAAATATATAAAATTTCAACTTCTAATCAACATGAGCTCTCAACATACCTGAGAATTGTGTGATCCAATCGCATCGTTTAAACGGAATCGTCAACACCATCACCGGAGCTTCACCCACAACCAACTTCAACCTGTTACTGTTTCTCCACCCTTTTCAAACCGCTGTTTTCACAGAACCACCATCAGAAGAACACGATTGCAACAAGCTCAAACTGTCAACCGATTCATCTTTTTCCTAACAACAGTATTGGAGACTCCTTAGCCAATTTCACACAACTCTTGGGCTTTTTTCCACCACAGTCTTGTTCTTCAATCTCTCATCTCCTCTGATCTGATCTCTGTTTCGCCCGGCCCGAGTATCTTCCGAGACGGTGATCGGCTTCGATTGATGATGGTACTGATGGAAGCTCATTGATGCGGACATTGGGGATTTGCAGAGGTATATGATAATCATTGGGCAATGGAGCTCAAATTAAACCCTAAAATACGTGATTACTTGTGTGATTTCGATTGATTGGTGGAAGAGCGTGTGATAATCAATTAGGGTTTTAAGAAAAAACAGAAGGGTGTGAGATTGAAGGGTTGATGAAACAGAAATTTGAAAATGACTTCAAATCCGAAAGGTGTAATATAGGGCGGGCTTTTTTCATTTTCTTTATTATTTATTCTTATTCTTATATATTTTTTTTAGAGAGCGGGCCTTGGCGCAGCGGTAAAAGGCTGTTCTAAGGCACCGAAGGTCTCAGGTTTGATTCGTGGAAATGGCCTCCCCACAAAATGTGGGAGAAAGACCGCGTACATCTTCCCTTAAATGGGACGGACCCTTCCTGACCTTGCGAAAACGTGGGAGCTCTTTGCAGCACCAGGTACGCCCTTATATATTTTTCTTTTTAAGTTTAACTATTTTTAAACGCCAAAGGCATTATAGCCCAGCGGCATCTTGGTGGTAGGATAAGACATAGGGCCTATTAGGTCATGGGTGTCGAATCTCACAAATGGGAGGTTTTCTCATAATTATGAGTTTCCTCCTGAATTGGTGACTTGGTAGTGGAATATGATCGCGTGGTAACACTGGTGGCACGATGATACTCCAGTGATCCGTGAGTGATTCCAATTTAGCCGTTCAAAAAAACTATTTTTAAACAACGATAGTCTCACACATGACATACTCATCTGCTTAGGGGCTGTTTGATTCTGTGGTCTCGGTCAACCTGCTGATTTAGTAAGAGGTGTTTTCAAATCTGACTGGGTACAGGAAAATTTAGACCTGGGTCAGTCCTGCTGACCGAGTCAGACGTGAATAGGCTGCATCAAACACGCTGACCGGTCAAAATGTCTGACCGGGTTAGTGGGTCAGACATTTTAACCGGGTCAGGCTGCAATCAAACATCCCCTTACTCATAAATTATAATATGATGTCAGTATTTAAACACTGATTGTTTCTTAATAAGCAGGAGGCTTTACCATTTAGTTGTAATGGTAATGTTTAAGATTGATTTTGTTAATAATTAAAGGGTCTACTAAAGAGACGCCCAGAAGGAATCTGGACGCCCTCTTTACGGGCCGTAATGACTGTCGGGCAATCAAATCAGTCATTCAAAAACGTAACGGCCCGTGAAGGTGTTCACGGTGTTAATTTTGCAACGGCCCGTTAAGCGTTTCACGGCCCGTTAGCCCTTTCACTTACGACCCGTGAACCGCTTTTACGGGCCATATTTTCACCTTTAATATTTGACGAGATATATTATTCCTCGTTTTTCGTGTAATTTTGTATTTATTACGTTATTTGATATGACGTAATATTCCTCGATAGTCGTGTATTTTGTATTTATTACGTTATTTGATATGATGTAATATTACTCGATATTCGTGTTAATTATGTGACGGATGCAATATTCCATGTGAACTACTATATAAACGTTAGTTAAAATTCATTTATAATTCAAATTTCTACGATAAGTTTGAAATATTTTAACGTTACGATGTCTTTCTGGGATAGCAACTATTTATTCGGTTCGGAATCTAACTATTATCCTGAGGAGGGTTATGGTTATTACGATGAGGGTGCTTCAAACTATTTAGGACAGTTTGCGTCCAATTACGGCGGGAATGACGGCGGCGATGACGGGGGTGATAACGGTGGCGATAGCAGCGGTGATAATGACGGTTCTGGTTCCGGTAAAAGAGGTTTATACGACACGAATCAGGTTATAAGATATATCATATTTAATTTTACTTTCATTTAGTAATAACTAACTAAAAATATAAAATTTATTAGGTTTTCTCATCTCGTGAACAATTAGTTGATTGGGCAAGTAATGTAGGTGACAGGATCTCAGCCTCTCGTTTGATCAATCAGATTGGTTTGCAGCGGATTTAGCACGTTAATAGCAATTATAGCAAGAACATAAAGATATTGCAAGTAAAAGCAAACATAGAGAGAGAAAAGAGTTCTGCGAAAAATTTTCTATGCTCAACAGTTTCGGCAATTAAAACAGCATGGTTCACCATCCTTTTATAGGCGGCAAAAGGATGGTGATGATGTCCTTTGACAGGAT